>CAJNJA010091486.1:5420-19713 GCA_905231915.1 Symbiodinium necroappetens
GTATATATATATAGATGTATATAGATCGATATACATATATCAGAGTGTGTGTTGAGGGCTTCGGGTTTAAGGTTGCGCAACCTGCTAGCACCAAAAGATTGGGGCCTGCATAACCTGCACGCAAAGGATTGAAGGCCTAAACCCACAACGGTCATAACGAATCTGCAAGACCAACAGGGTATCGCATGCGATAGGGCCACCAGAACCTGGGCAAGCATAAACTGGGTTAAGGGTCTGAGTCTAGAGTTTGCGAAACCACCAGAATAGTAGGCTTGAGCCGGCTTGAGCTTAAAGAACGCGTTGCGTGCAGTGTCACTCTCATATCCGAAGTTAGTGACAGAGATTTCTCGGTTTAGGGTTCAGGGTACCCTGTGCCCAAAACCGTCAATCCCACTCCCCAGACCGGAAGCCCTACACCACAAACCCGAAACCCCGTCGAAATCCACTTTGGGGGACTGGCCAGAACACGTCGCATGCACTGCCCTGCAGGCACCTTTCGGCCGAGATGCTTGTTTTGAGGGTTTAGGGTTTAGGGTTTAGGGAACCGAAACCTAGTCCCCAAGCCGGCAACCCGGCCAGAAAGGCGCAGCAAGCACGTTACACTCCGCGTTGTGGGGTCAAGGCCTCATGCGATGCAGGTTTTCTTCATTTGGCACGTCAAGATTCTGGGACCTGGGAGGTTGCTAGAGATGAGTGTCCTCTGTCCGTCATCGATCTTTAGTCGAAGTTGTCCGTGTTTTTTAGCATCGTGGAGGGGAATCATGCTTCTGAACAGCCTGAGCTCCCAGCCCTACACTCTCATCCCTGAACCATTGCTGCTTGCAACGGCTTGTGAGTCGAAAGACGGGAAGTCGCGTACTAGAGATACTAGAGTCTGATCATGTCTGATCATTATAACAACTATTTCGATCGCATGCGCCTCTGGACTCCACGACTACTTCTCAAGGAAAGTGCCTTATGTATCATCACGTCCAGAATCTCAGAAGCTCCAACCTCCAAATAAGTAGAGCCTTTCATACAAATGGAAATCTGGCCCATGCTTCCTAAGGCCTCAGGAGCCCTGGATGTACCATCCCACACCGGAATGTGAACAGGACTTCCAAAAGCTAGGTTTCGTAAGAAAGGGCTATGTAATTGCTGCAGATATCTCGAGGATGTTTGGGACGGGCAAGCCTCCCGATTCTGCGCCTGCTCACGCTCCATCGCCCGGAAGGCCGCGGCCACAGCGGGGGTCAGGGACTTGTTCTGCGCGAGCACGGGCTTTTAGGATTCCGCGGGGCATACACCAGTAGCACCAGCAATAGTCGTCGCCCCGAACATCCTCATCATCACCACCGCATTACCGCATCACCTTCATGCTCATCCTCATCATCATCATCAGCAGCATCATCATCGTCATCATCATCATCATCATCAGCATCATCATCATCATGATCATCATCATCATGATCATCACCTGATAAGAATGACGCAACTTCGTGCTTTTGGAACATTTCTGGTGGGCAAGCAGCTTCTGCTGCTCAGGATTGAGGGGCACTTAACACTGAGAAGGTTTGGCGTGTGGAGCCAAGGGCTTGCTTGTATCTTTTTGAAAGCGAAGGTTCAAGGGCCATCGAATTTAAAAGATTGCCGCGCGCTGAGTGTCTGGATAGCTGCTCCCGTCTGAAGGACTGCTGAGCTCTGAAAGGGCCCTGAATCTTTAACATAGGAGCCCGAACAATCAGCATAGGGATTTGGAGGCCCATTGTAGGACGACTACACGGACCGTCAAAAGACATCGAATTTAGAAGAAAAGTACTCAGACTTCTGTGATGCATTACAGGAGCTTCTTCGGCGAAGTCGCTCTGCCGTGCTGGAAAATGCTGTCAAGTCCGAATCCCCTAAACCCTAAACCCTAAAATCCCCCGAACCCCCAAACCCTAGACTTACCCTACACCCCAAGAATCTTCATCCCCGGAGCATATAGGTCTCAAACTCCACGTCCCGAGCCTCCACCCCCCGGAAAGGACAAGAGACCCTTCCTCCCCTCGAACTTCAGGCCCGCCTGTGCCCCACAGTGCAAAACCCTTGCAGCCTCCTTAAAGGGTTTTGGGTTTGCTCTGGGATTTATAGGGTTTATAAGGGCCTTAAAGGGGTTTGGGCTCTAGGATTTATAGGGTTTATATAATTAAGGGGTTCGTAACTCGTAGGGTTATAAACACACGCCCTGAGACTACGTCGGGGGTACTCGGGGCTGCGCCGGCGAGTTCGGCGGCACGCGCAGCGATGCAAACTCCTCGTAAGCCTCTGGTGCGGTGGCGAGCCGGGAGGACCCTTATGCTGTTGTACTAAACCCTAAACCCTATAAACTCTGAACCCTGAACCCTAAACCCTAAACCCTAAGCCTACAATCTCTACAAAAAACACCACTGAGCTCGTCGACTAGACTGGCAGATGTCAATTTGGGTCTTCGTACTCGGGCTTCGCTTTCCTGAACCAATTGAACCCCAAGCCTTAAACCTTGAACTGTAACTCCAGACCCTTGACCTCCAAATCCAAACTTTGAATCTTAAACCACCTAGAAACCCTAAACCCCAAAGCTCCGAAACTTCAAACCCTAAACCCCGATAGCCCGAGCCCAAGACAGTCGACCCGTGAACCCGAAGACCCAATGGAAGCTCCCCCTCTTCTGGGACGGCGGCCTGAAGGCAGTCTTCAAGAACGGAGGCCTTTGAAGGGCCCCTTTAGGTTTCTTTTTGTGTGGGGTCTGGGGTGTAGATGAAATTTAGGGTTTAGGATCGAGGTTTAGAGAGTTTAGCACTGAGGTTTGAAGGTTAAAGATCTTCTCGGCCCAGACTACTCCAACTTTCACAGACTCCAGAACTCTGAAGCAAAAGCTTGGAGTCTCCTTCGCACACCCCCTGGAACCCTGCAGCTCGAAGCCCCAGAGCCCCGCCTCGGCGTCGGTGCTGCCCTGAGGTGCGCCTGGCTGCGGGGCGGGGGGAGGGAGGGGGGTAGGGAGTTGAGGAACCAAACAAGGTCAGATGGATATCAAGTATGAATAAGGACAAGGACAACACCAAGAAAAATCTGGGGCACGGCTTGAGATTATTTCACGATGTTAGTTTACTTCACTCTATCTGCACTAGGACCATCATCCGTGTCACTGTCGTTTGCATCATGTCTTGCGACGCGACGGGTCAACTCCGGCAGGGCCTCTGCCAGGCTGCGGCGAAACCTGCAGAAGAAGGTCGAGTCAAGCTCCTTCTAGACGAGCCCGGCAACTTGAATAGGAGGGTAGCATGTCCTTATACAAGGGTTCGGGGCTTTGAGGGTTGAGGGATCAAGTTTGGCTGGAATGCTTAACATTTCGGGTGGAGGCTTCTGATTTCGTGGGGCGCTTGGGCGGGGACATGCCTGTCGATTCATCCCTCAATTCTCAATGCAAAACTCACAGCCACAAACCCCACACCAAAAAAACACTCCCGGGACGGTAAAACTCTACAACCTTGGCCGGATTGACTGCAGAGATCGTCTGGCCGAAGGTCACTTAGAATTGAACCGTTGGAGGTACGGCCGGTTACGGACCCTAAGCCCTAAAACAAACATGGCTAAACCCTGACTCTGACGGTACGTGTCTTATTCCCTGCACCCCGCCGCGAACCTAGACCATCCTTGCACCAGCTCCCTAAACGCCCACAGTCCCTTGAATCCCTTGTACACTAGAAGTTCACTTACGCCCAGCCCCAAAACTCTAAAGCCTGAAGAGGCCAACAAAAAAAGGCCTGGGACCATCCCGGCGGTCGCTGGGGCACACGCACCGGGCTGAAAGCAGCCCGGGGTGCCTGGCGCGGACTTCGGGGCTTTGGGGCTGTTGGGGCTATTTGGGGAGTTGGAGGTTTCGGGTCTAGGGCTAAGACTTGAGTTGTTGAATCTCTCCTTCGGTTTCGGGGAAAGCTTGTGGTTTGGGGCTTGGGGGGGCGGGTTGCAAGGGGGGAGGGTTGCAAAGGTTCCACAGGGGGTCTTCCAGTTCTAATTGAGCCCTGTTAGGTTCACGAGGTTCGCGACTTCGATTTTCAGGGAGTGCTGGGGGATCTGTCCGGTTTATAACGGCTCATGACAACCTTCAGCAAGTGCAGCCCAAGCGGCTCATTTCTTGGAGCCTACGCATCTGACTTCGGCCGTGGACTTCTCGATATAAATATATTACATAGAAAAGATGTACATATATGTATACACGTGTATGTATATATATATACACATTATTTAGATATACATATATAAAAATTCAAGCGTTTAGCTGTCTTTGGACTTACTCTTAGCTCCACAGGATTTTGGGTTTAGTTTGGGCTGTCAATTTGCGGCACCATCTAACCGGAGTATCCCCTGCGAAGCTCCGTGACCCGTGACCCCGAAGAGAAGCCCCAAGCCATAAACCGCCAAGCCCTATGATGGCTCCAAACCTTTGACTGCAAGCCCGAAAAACTACGCATTGCGACCTTCCGAGCCTGTTCTTCTTGAACTCTGAAAAATGAAACCCAAACTCTAACCTGTCTAAGCCCTCATGAGCCCAAAACCATGACCCTTCCTGGCACTCCAGCAGCAGGCGCCCAAGCCGCCTTAGCCGTTTAATCCTAAACGTTTAACCTGATTCTAGTCTCTCTATCCTAGGCCCTATAATCCCCTAAAGTCCTCAACCCTGCGACTTTAAAGAATCCACCCTGACATCAAGCCTGTAATCCTAAACACCTCAACTAAAACCCTACAATCCTACAACCCTAACCTCCCGACCCGAAACCTTGCAATCCTACAATCCCGTCCAAGGGCCTCCTTCTTTGGCGACCTCGGGGTCAATCTTGCTCCTGGCAGGTCCATGGGAGCAAGGGCTTTGGGGCAGGTTGACGGTCAAAGGGTTTCAAGGCCAAGGCGAAGGGGGGGAGGGGGGTTCGGGGCTCACGGGCTCTATTGTCTTGGGGTCACCACGACCACTACCACGAACACTGCCCCTGCCACTGCCATCACGACCACGACGACCACCACCACAACGACCACCACCACAACGACGACTACCACGACCACGACTACGACGACGACTACTTCGACCACGACTTCGGACGACGACGACGACCACCACCACCACTACGACGGCGACAAAGACGACTGCTGCTGCTGCTGCTGCTGCTGCTGCTGCTGCTACATGATGGAACTATGCGATGATCAGCATCAACACCTGTCTCACGAGTACCAAGGCACCTGGGCTCCGGTCCAAGCGCGCTGCCCGCACCGGCCCTGCGCTCCGTTTCGGCAAGGGGGGGGTTGGGGGCTGACCGTTTTGGATTCCATAGTCAGGCCCTGAGGGTCGTGAGTCGAGGGTGTTCAGGCAGTTTCAGGTTCAGTTCTTTTCAAGACTTTACGGCTTGAGGATTTTGGTTTGCCTTGGCGGTGGAGGCTGGCCCCGACATTCAGACTTGCGGGGTGCATAGCGTCCTAAGGTCCCAAGCCCACGAAGCTTCAAGGCACGGGCCTGGCGGTGACTCGTGAAGCGGGATTCGTGGAACCTGCAAGGACGGGTCTTAGGATTCCGGGCGTTCGGATTTCGAGCTTGGCTGTCGAGCTGTTTTGCTCGTTCTCCTCGATATTCAATCGAAGAGCTTGACAAGGCCGGCTGTTTCTAAAAGGCTTCCCGGAGTGGTTGAAGCTGTCGGAATACAAGTCCAATGCTGGGATGCAGCGCGAGCTTTGGCCCTGACTGGCTGCTCCGCACTTTGCAGTTCCAAGCTGCTTCGGGCTTCGAGCGCAGGTTTAGGCCCTAAACCTGGCCCATAGCACAAAACCGTGAACCCCTCAACAGGCCTGGCGCTGCTGAGATCGCTGAGCCGCCTCTGAGCAAGAGAGTCTGAAAAAGGGCTGGGGTAGGTCTAGACGGTCTAGACTCTAGACTTTACTAAGCTTCGGCTGCCGACTCAAATCCCCAAGCCCCCATTTGACCTACACATCTCCACCCAACCTAAACTGCCCACCGCAGCATCCAAAATAAACCTGACCCTCAACCATGAACCTCTCGAGCTGCCTCAACCGTAAGCCAAAAACCCCCCCTATATCCCAAAATCTAAGCCGATTGGGCCGAAAACACTAAGAAACTAAATTCCCACGAAGGCGTCCGATCTTCGACACTATATCCTAAACCTCCAGCCAATAAAACCAAAAGCCCCAAACCCCTGAATCCTAAACTTCAAGTGCAAACCCAAACCCGCACTCTTGAAACTTACAACCCAAGCTGGAAGCTTAAACTCCTAAAACCTTAAACCCTCCAAGTTTAAACTTTTTAACCCCGCACCATTGGCCTGCCAGGCTGCCAACTCCGCCCTCATGTCACGCTTGCCTGCAGATTCGTAATCGGATTACACGGTTTGGGTATTTTGTGGACACGGCGCGGATGGGGTTTCAAGATCAAGGGTTAACGATTACATGAGTTGCATGCTTCGTGGACTGAACGTCTGTCGGAGGTCTGCGGGGCTGAGAAAGGACATTGCAACTGTACCGCTGACCCAACAAGTTTATTCTGCGCTGCCTTTGCGCGGGCTAGCGAATGGAGTCCGCATCTCAATGGCCATCATGGCTCAAATATGCTCAGATCGTAGCCAAACTGGTACACAAGATGACAAAGCAACTTGAGTCTCAGCATATTTGCAAGTGAACAAGCTCTTGAGTGACATGGCATGAACCACAACAGCAACGTCAACACAATGTCCTTGCGCAGCCACGGAACCAACTACTCCCGGGAAGCTGCAGCAGCTGCACGGTGTTCCAGTTTCTAACCGGGTTCAACAGGAACTCAACTGTTCCGTCTCGAAATGGATTTGCGCGGTGGATAACCAATCCTGAAGGCCAACACAGAAGCAGTTCCACTCGGCGTGGGCGAACTGCGCAAACTCCGACAGCCAAGTCTGCTTATGTGCGACAACTTACGCAGCCTAACACAGCTAACGTGTTGAACATGGGCATTCACATGTAAACCTCATGAGCTCGTGCCACATGCTTGCATTGCCAGACTTTTCACAACCATTTGGTGCCGGCGTGTCTGGGGCCGACTCCAGAAGAAAGCATGACCTCGACAACCACTGGGGCGCAGTCTACATGTCGGGGGCTCGCATCGCGCAAGGTTCCGGACCGTTCCCAGCTTACACCCCTCATGGTGCATGCATGTATGCAAGCACCTGATTTTGCTTGCCGGGGGGAAGGCACGTATGTACGTACGTGTCTCACCCGGCACCTGTACGAACGCGCTACATCAGCACTGGCATGCCCGAAGGGAGCTATGTATGTACGTACGTAGGCAGAAAAGAAGGTATGTATGTAAGTCCGGGTGCACGTGCCCAAGAAAAGCACATGCATGCACATATCCATGTGAAGCTATTTTGGCGCAGGAGGAAATCTTGGGGGGCACCTGGGAGCAGAAAAAAGGATACAGCAAGCCAAAACGTGACTAGCACCAGGAGGTTCTTATTCTGAAACATGTCAGTGGTCAACAGGAGGAGTATAAGGTCGCCAAACCCTGAATGGGAAACCGAGGTCCCTGTCAAGTAGCACACACAGCGTATCGTGTTCGGGCCGATCCAACAAGAAACCAAATTACTAGTGGGTTTTCCGCCTTGCTCCGCCTTGCAGGGCCACCAAGACTCGGCCTGTTTTTCCAACCTAACCGAGCAGAACCGCAAAGGAAACCTCCCTGAACCACGCGAACCGGAAACGGCTCAAGACCTGTATGAAACACCGAATCCCAACGTTGGCTTTCCTGTGATCGGGATGCACCTGGCTTTGAAAATCCCCGCAAACGAATCGTGCTTGGTTCTCTTAGATGCTGACACCACTGAGAGCGAGGCGCGGTTCCTTTCGGTCTCCACTGCCTCCTGCACGAAAAGCTGTGATGAGCAATGGAAAACGGAAACTTGCGTCGAAGCCTTAAGGTTTTCGTCAATGCTCTGCTCCATGGCGTGGAGCGCTCCGAGGCCATCGAAGCCTGCAGTGTCGGAGCAGAACCAAGCATTGCCAGGAGGTACTCCTCGGACCACTTGATCTCCTGTGTGGACGAAGTGGTTGCCACTCGTGCCGAACAGCGTAGACATGCGTAAACCCACGCCCCCCTAAATGCCCCTAAATCCCACACCCTTAGCCCAGAGATCTCCTGCCAGTTCGCATTGTTCACATAAGTGCAGGCGTAGGAGGTGGCTCGGCAGACCTGCATGCCGCTGTCTCAGACATGAAAGCTCACTCACACCAATTGCATAAAATATCGGTTCCCGAGCGAAGTGGCTTTGGTTGCACATGTTCGGAGCAAGCTATGCCGCTATGCTGTCGCACCCTGTGGATATAGTCTTCCGCCACTCTTGGCCCTGCCATTGACACAAGTGAATCCGGTGTGGCTGGCTTGTCCCACCTGCATGCCGCTTACCACTTCCTTTGCCTCTACCTTTCAAGCCTTTCCCATGTCCTCTACCGAAACCTCTTGCAGCTTGAAACGCTCCAAACATTCCAACTCAATGTAGAGGTCTCAAGCTCAGGCCTGAACTCACCATGCGCAAACCACTGGCTGCGCCAGCGCCGCGTGACGTCCCATGTTCCAAGCCACCCCGCTTCCTGCCGGGATAGGTGGGCACAGGGTCATCTGTCGAGAATTGCAAGCAGATCTTCACAAGGTCCAACTTGGGCAGTAACCTGTTCACGAGGGCGGTTGTTCGGCAAAGGTTCTCCGAAGAGAGGCATACTGAGGCATACTGTAGGCGAAAGTTCAGGCCAAACTCGGGGATGAGCACAGCTAGTGTTGCCTGGCATGAACCGGCCCTTCAGCATCATCTCGGCTGGTTACATTGCGACGATACTACCCGTAGCGCAAACAAAAAGTAGGTAACGCCTTCTGAAACGACCCTCGCGATAGCAGGGGTGCTTCTCATGGCAAAACTGCTGTTCGACCGACATATTCTGCTTTAGCAGTACGTGTTTCGGGAGACAGCCTTGCGCAAACTGTCAAATTACCGGGCCATCTTTTCTTCATCGTTTCACCTCTGGAACTAGTTTAGTTTTGCCAAGGCGACAACAAGGTTTGCATTTAATGGCACGAGTGTTCGCCAGCATGTGTTTACGGGCTTTCTGCTAAAATGGTTTTGTTGGATTTCGGTCGAAGCTTGGGTTTGTGGGGCTTCGGTGTTGCCGTGCCTGTTTTGCCTCATACGAGCAGCAGTTTTTGTGTTTTGTGTACACGCTTTTTGTTGGGGGAGGGGCCTGTTGAGAGTGTCGGGTGTCGGGTTTAAGGTGGCTTGCACTGCTACGCCAAAGGTTGGGATGTTGGCTTTTGTACTTGAAGGTTTGGGCTTGCACACTATTAGGATATAACAGTATACTATTGTAGTATACTATTATAGCACAGTAATATCGCATACTATTATAACCTGCTATTATTCATGGAGCACATCAATACCTCTTTAGGAGGTGGGAAAGCCTCGAAGGTTCTCGGGCTCCGGCGGCCGGTAGCTGCAAGTCTCTATAGTACTATAAGATAGTATTGTAGTTTTTCATCTAAGGAGGTGTACAGCAATTGCACTAGCAGCAGCAGTACCAGCAGCAGCGGCAGCTGCAGCAGCATCATAGCAAGAGTGGTTAGTGCAGCAGAACTGAAATTACGACTAGTGATCGATACTGCTGCTACTACTACTACTGCTGCTGCTGCTACTACTACTGCTACTACTACTGCTACTACTACTGCTACTACTGCTACTCCTAGGACTGCTCGGTAATGGACATTGTTACTAGCCCTCCCCCTCAACCCCCCTCCACGCCCAAGACCCACAAACAGATAAATAACAAGCAGAACCTGCGGGTCAATTGGTAGGGTGTTGCAAAAACTAGCACAACAAGCAGTAGATGTAGTGGTACTGGTGCTGGTACTGGCGCTGGTACTGGCGCTGGTACTGGTACTGGTTTGCGGCAGTGGTCGGTAGCCGTAGCATTGTCGTGGTTGTGTTTGTGGCAGTGGTGCCGGTAGTAGCAATCGTAGTCGTCATCGGAATAGTAGTAGTGGCATGTAGTGGCATTGGTAGTGGTAGTCGTCGTCGCAGTGGTGGTACGGCAGCAGCTGCAGCAGTAGTCGTAGTAGTCGTAGTCGTCGTAGTAGCAGTAGTACTCGTCGTCGTAGTAGTAGTTGTAGTAGTAGTTGTTGTTGTAACCTTCAGCAGTTTGCAGTTGCAGTGGCAATCCCCGTCGTATTCAGAGCGGGCAGGGAGCAGTATTTGGCTGCCGGATCAACGAATCAACAAGGAAAAAAAAAACACAATAAGCGTAGCGCAACGGTGTTCCTTACAGAAAGCTTGCCCGGCTCCAAAATAAAGAGCAGGGGGGGGAGGGCGCACCCTCCCTATTCGCAAAAACAAGATGTGCACGCTGGGTTTTGCAGGGTGTTTATGGAGTCAGTTGCTGATGGCACGATGTTCCGTAAAGACTGCTTGCATGGCTCCCCAAAAAAGCCGTGCGGTTGGGGGAACGGGGGGGAGGCAGCACCCCCGTCTGCATAATAGTTAATAGTGGTAATCATCTTCGTGATAACAGTAATAATCGCAATGGTAATGATAATACTAAAAGTACAACTCGACCAAAAAAATACAGGTTGTAATGCTACTCATAGTCATAGTATTGCTAGCAGTGATAGTAACCCCAAGAATAATAGGAATAATAATAGTGACATTAAAAAGAATAGTAATGGAAATAGAATAATCGAAACAATAGTAAGAGTAATCATGATAACAAAAAATACCCAAGACAATAATTGCAATACTAAAAGCAATGCTATTAGTAATAATAACAATAGTAATAGTTGTATTATTAATAATATTAATAATGATAAGACTAGAAGTAACTACATTGAGAAGAAGAAGAAAAGCAATCATAACAACAATGGTACTCACAATGGTAGTAGTTGTAATCACAACGATAGTATTGTTAGTGCTAATCATAATCATAGTAACAGTAATACGTTGAATAGTAATACAAATAACAATCATAGCAATCAGGGTGCTTTTGTTTCTTTGTTGATCCTCGTTTACTTCTTGATAGTCCTTCTTGATTTTCTGTTGACCCCTTCTTGTGTTCGATTGGTGCTTTTTTGTTTTTCATCCCTACCCCAACAGCAGCGTCCACGACTGCAGTAGAAAAGACAAGATAGCATTATCAACACTTTGGCCATAACACATCCGTCTCATAAAGTGTCCCCATTGCGGCCGATTGTCCTACAAGTCATGCAAATCATGCAGCTTAGGCACAGGTCCAATGAGTCAGATATCCCAAATGCACTACCCAATCAGCGAAAATCTGCCCAAGGACATTCATCTCCTGCCATTCTCGAAAGCGTCGCCACAGTGCAGCCTGGGCATGACAACGAATGAGAAGTGGAGATTGAAGAGGTTTGCATAGGGACAGGACGACTAACAAACAAGCACCAAGGGCAGGTACATGAGGGCGGTAGCATATGGCATATATATGTATATATATGTAGACATTTGTCTGCTGAGGTATCGCCCAATGCATCCAAAGGAATCCGACCTGTGGACCCAAAGACCAATCAAGCACTTCACCAAGACCCTCTGAGAACAAAAGCGAGATCTGGAAACACCACAATCTGGGTGTCGCACAGCATGGATTCTCGCCTGTGTTGCTACGGTGTGTCTTGGTTTATAACGTGTTGCGGCGGGTGGCCCCCAAAAACCCTACCAGTAGATGGTCGAACACGTGAGACATCCACCGCATCATGCAATGGAACACATAGTAAGATCAAACATCAAGAACGCATGTTGCAGCAGTGCGTATATCCAGGTCTAGGCCTTGACGAACAATTTCACGTGGCTGACTGCGACGATTTCACAGCATGACCAGCCCAGTGATCAGCTCGATGATTGCGATCGCGTTGGGGCTTCGGGCTTTGAGCTTAACGGCATCAGGTCCAAGGCTTAGGGCTCTCGCGAATGTGATCATTATGACTCATTGGAAAACCCCAAACCTCAACCCATACACCCGGTATCCTCGGCGGGTCTCCGACTTGAAGAAGCTTTGATTCTGGGATCATGACATGCGCAGGCTTGGGTGCTTTCCAAAATTGCGACTCCCTGGCCTGGCCAGGGCTTCGGAAGCTCTTCTTCTCAACCTGGCTTGTAGCGCCACTTCGGCACTCTCTGCGGACAGGTATGCAGATGGTATGCAGGAGTTTTGTCGTGTAGCAACATCATGGCAATGCTGAAGGGTCTTCGCATTACGACAAGAGGTCTCCCGGAAGTCTTGGGATCTGCCGGTGTCCATAGTACGTCCTCCGCGGGTTGCCGCTCTTTTTCGGCTTTTGGTACAGACCATGGTGCGCAGCGGATTTGGGGGCTAAAAGGCTCGAAAAGAAGGCTGCAACGGAAGGCAATACTGCCCAACGACCCCTGCGAGGCTGTGATCCCTCCAGCTCGGTCGAATGCGATGACAACAACGCCGCACTGGGCGCTAGACACATGTAAGATCAACTGGTCAATATTCCTTCAGGGAAGGTTTGAGCAACGAAAAGCCGCAACAAGACTGACTTGAGTTCCCACTTTCTCCCCTGCAAAGCCTCGTCGACATCTAACCAGACACACACACACACAGAGACACCCGCGCCACCTTTCGATTGATTCGATTCTACCCATCTTCCCGGAAGGCATTCAAACGGTTGAAGCCTCTGTGAATACTATGACTCTGACACCCTCTGACAAAAAGCGGATGAGAGCTGATGGCTCTGGCAATAAAATCGCACAGCCGCTGATGTCGGAGGCTGCACTGAGCGACTGCGGTTTCCGAACTGGTCAGCCCTGTTCCGAACTGGCAACATGCGATTTAGGACCGACTGCTGGGCTGCTTCCAAACCTGAACAGATCATTGCAACATGCCCCCTGAAAGCGTGAATCTGCGACCAAAGAGTGCAAGTGTGGCACGGTCAGCGCATGACGAGGAAGCTGCAGCGCGCTCTGGACTCCCTAAACCCCAAACAACTTCAAAAACAAAGCCGGGCACCCAGCAGGCTGGTGGCCATGTCTTCACCAGCGCTCCAGCAAAACTCAGCAAGCGGACTTGAGGTTTCTGGGTTCTGCCGTTGTATAATAATATTAATATGACTATGACTCCAACCATGCCATACCATTACACTGAGAAATCTGTAGGACTAAGAGCTTGCAAGAATCAGCTTACTCTTCGCCCTGAGCTCTTGGCCTCTAGAAACCTGCCCAACCCAGAGCCGACGCCTGCAAGCCTGGACTTCTTCGCCCCAGGTGAAGTCAGTCGACCGGAGTCGGCCTCAGAAGGCATCGGAGACATCCGAAGCAAAAGGTGTTTAGGCTTCGGCTTGTGTAGCTTGTTTTGTACATGGTTGAAGGTCTACACTTTCATCTGTCCCTGTGCATTTACTCAGATCGCTCGGCCTACTCTCTGGTCAATGAAAGTAGGCAACCATGAACTTCCTCACGAGTCTCGCGCAGGCTTTGTTTAGATTCCAGCATGCAACACGCGAGGCTCACTG
This sequence comes from Symbiodinium necroappetens, assembly GCA_905231915.1. Lineage (NCBI taxonomy): Eukaryota > Dinophyceae > Suessiales > Symbiodiniaceae > Symbiodinium > Symbiodinium necroappetens. Next base: position 18,973 of record CAJNJA010091486.1, read on the forward strand.
CGAGGATCTGCAAGTTCCGAAGACTCCGTCTTCATATTAATGTAATTCATTTTGCTTTGGGCCCCTGAAGCTTTGCACATAGGGGTCATTAGGCCCGTAACGGTGGTGGCAGGTCTTGGGAGGAATGCTCCGGAACGATATTCGTTGAATGCCGTCCTGCCTTTACCTTAGTACACAGTCGAGCCAGCTAGGAATCTTCAGTACAAGTAGAAGCAGTAGGTGGCATTGCTCGACACTTCTAAAGGCACAACCCCGCCGAAGCCTGCAATCCGGGGCAAAAGCCAAGAGTTCAGGCCCCGCGAAATTGAAGACCCCTAAACCTTTAGGGCGGCCCCAATTCAAGGGTGGCGAACGCATCGGCCCAAGGCCCCGGCCAGGTCGGCTTTTTCAGGCAGCCTTCGGCTTCTTGCATTTCGTGGCTTCGGGTGTCGGTTTGCATCGCTCCTGGAAAATCTCTCAGCTTTGTAGTTCTGCGGCTTCGCATAGCGGGGAGGGAAGGACGGAGGGAGGGGGAGTGGGGAGGGGAGAGAGAGAGCGAGAGAGTGAGACAGTGAGAGGGTGAAAGTGGGAGCCTCAAACTCTTCGACCAAACATGGATGCCGAGCACCAGGCAAAGCAACATTCACAAGATTCGTGCGTGAAAAACACGCACGCAACTGCGCACAGAGGGCTCGGTCTGACACATGGTCCCTAAACAGAAGTTCTCGGCTTGGCTGTAAGGGCCGAGAAGGAAAACAACAG
>CAJNJA010091497.1:2166-19713 GCA_905231915.1 Symbiodinium necroappetens
CCCTAAAACCCCAAACCCAAAGCCCCGTCCCAAGTGTCTCTTTGGGAGCTTCCGGGCTCGGGGATGCTCGAGGGTTCGGGTGCCTCACTGCCCCTAGTAGCTGAACGAAAGGTAAACCTTTATAAGGTTATTCTAGGAAGCAGAGCACACCAACGAGGTTGAAAATCAACCACCTCTGCTACCAAGGGTTAGTTGGCGTTGTAGGAATAACTAAGGGAATTGAGGCTCTAAGCGGTTTAGGTTTTAGGGGTTTAGNNGGGGTTCAGGGGTTTAGGGTCCCATTTTAGGACTCGGCTTAGTAGCTGAATTACTACACTTTTAAACTTTTTGGTGATCATATGATTCCTTATCGAACTGAAAGTGTACACTTTTCTATGCTTATGAACTCAGCATTTAAGGGCCCGTATCATATGCCTTAACGCGCCAACTAACCCTTGATAGCAAAGGTGGTAACTTCAACCTCTTTGGTGCATTCTAACTCCTATAACGACCTTATAACGGTTTACCTGGCATTTAGTTCCTCTAGGATGTTTACTGTAATTCCTTTGTAGCATGATAATTTATGAAGGTTTACCCTTAATCTAGTTCCTCTAAGATACGGGACAAGTAAGAACCAAGCCAGAAAGCCTGGTCTAGGATGTCGAGTTTTTCGGGGGCGTTAAGGCAGGAACGGCTGGGTTTAGGTTTGTCCTACTATGCTTGGATATAGGATGGCCCGATTCCCAGCAAAAGCTGTTCGAGTGTAGTACCCTGTGAAATCAACTTTCACTCAGATCTTCCCTAAACCCTAAACCCTAAACCCCTAAACCCTAAACCTTGTTTTTGTTTGGGCGATTGCGGCCGAGAGCATATGGTTTGGGTTCCGTCTTTATAGATTGAAAACGGTTTAGGGGTTTAGGGTTTAGGAAAATGAACACTCGAAGCATATGTGTCTTGCTTTGACCTATATGCATGCAGACAAGCCATTCCCACTGGGTTCATTACATACCCATAGGCTCCAAAGTAGTTCCTTTTTGAGATTTCCTTACAGGATCCTAGCCACAAAAAGGAACTATAATGGAGCCTATAGGATATCCCCAAGCCCCAAGTGACGGAGTCAATACCGGTTGAGAGTTTCGGGAGCGACATGAATAACTGGCTTGTTTAGGATTTAGTGTTTAGAATCCTCTTTTGCGCACTTCGACACTTGCCTCCGATTGCTCTAGTGAAGCGGTATTTTTTTGCCAAGCATCGTTGCATGTGAGATTGAGGGAATCACATTGTTCTTCGTTGGCTGTTGTGCTAATATACTGTATAGATTGGAATGAATTAGAATAGCATTCCGTTCTCGTCCCTATACTTCTGCGTACGATGTAGCCCAGTTTGGCTAAGGGCCCGCGGAAGCAAGTAATCAAGTACTAGGGTCTAGGGCTTAGGGGTTAAGTACTGTTCAAGGCTCGTAGTTCGGGGAGTATCTGATGAGTAGGTACTTGGATTTGGCCCCTTCGGGAACCAACAATCAAATGACCCAACCCTAAACCCTAAACCCTGAACCTTCAACCACTGAGCCCTAAACCACTAAACCCTAAACCCAGGTACACGGAGGCGCGCAGTGAAGGTGCGAAATACCTTTCAGAAGCCATCCAGACAGGCCGGGCTGTGTGCTTGCGACAATGGCGTTCTCCAGCATTTTATGTGTTGCGTTCTGGTGGTGCTCTGTTGTTTTTTTTTTTTGGTTTTGGGGTTTTATGTTTTATTGCCGAAAGGTATTTTCGAGGTTGCCCTTTCGGTGGAAGCCCGCAAAATCCCAACAGAAACCCTGTCAAGCAATCGTAGTCACTCTTGCACTGCAAGCTCTCTAGCCCTAAACTATACTAACTCTAAAGCCCTACTCGCTACAACCCGAAAGCTTTGAAGCCCGAATCCCTAAGACCCTGAAGCCCTAAAGCCGTATATTCTTGATATCTCAGTAGAAGTCCTGATAGGAAGGATCTTTTTCTGGAGCCTTCTTGTAACACCCTTATCGAAGCAGTCATAAGCCCGTTTAGACCAAAGCGATCACTCTTGCCACCTCCAAATCCGAAAACCCTCAAGCCTGGAATCGTGAACCCCAAACCGGAAAGGCCCACATAGAAGCCCTGACCCTTGTAGTGCCCTGATCAAGCCATGTGCTACAAACCAGAAACGATGACCCTTGCCACACTAAAACCGTCAAAACCCCCCCAATCCTGAACGCCGAAGCCCTAGATGGGTAGTTCTCTAAATTAGGGTCCCTTTTGGGGTCCTCTTCTATAAGGGTGCCGAACTATATTGGGGACCCCAGCAGGGACCCTGATTTAGAAAACTACCCAAATCCTTAAACCCTAAACTCTCTAAACCTCAAAAACAAACCAGAGAATCTCCAATGCCCTAAGCCCCGCATCCCTGAAAGCCTCAAACTTTTCCAAAAAGTTTTATACCCTGAAAGGCTAAACCCTGAAACCCCACAGAACGACCCTGAAGCCCTAAAGCCCTACCTAAGGCCCCCCAACTGGGTAACTCATGATAGCCAAACACCTCTAAAAGGCTGTTATTTTACACAGGGGCCAGGTCGCCCCTAAACCTCTAAGCCCTAAAGCCTAATAAACCCTAATACACCCTATAGAGCCCTAAACCCCTAGACACCCTAAACCCTATAAAGCTCCAAAAGACCCTAAACAAGGAATCCCCCTTCGACGCCTGGAGCTCTGCGGCTGTCGTCTCGGTGCCACTGGGGCCGGGCACTTGGCCACGGCGCTGCGAGCTGCCGAAGGCAGGGTTTCTAGAGGGGGACGGGGTTGGGTTAGGGTTTAGGGGTTAAAGCTTAGGGGTTAAGAGTTTAGGGTTTAGGGGTTAGAGTTTAGGGCTTAGGGGTCGGAGTTTAGGGGTTAGGGGTTAAGAGTTTCGGGGTTAGGGGTGTGAGTTTCGGTAGGGTTTAGGGTTGGAGGGGTTTTTGTGCAGGGGCGAACTATAGGGTAAGTTTAGGGTGTAGGTGTTTTGTTTAGAGTGCAGGGTTTGTGGAGGGGCTCTTTTAAAAAGTGGCTATAGGCTGGGTTTAGGGTGTAAGGGTTTGGGTTTTGGGCAGTTTTGTGTTGTTGTTTTTGTTGGTGTGGTTCTCGCAACAAATCGAGGGAAGGTTTGTGCGTTCTGGAATCACGGTCAGGAAGTTTCTTGGAACGTGGCTTGTTCCTTGTCATGGCGCATTCTACAGGGTATTCTGTGTCCATGTTACCGCACTTGGCTTAAGTATAATGTTACCATAGGATTGAATTGATCGCTTGCAAATCTACCTGAACGTTTGTGGATACTTCTGCTTCCATGTCAAAGGATCGATATGCAGGCGGTCTCCTGGGTTCCTTCAGACCTTCGATGGATTTTTTTTGGGTTACCAGCGGCTTTCGACGATTCTTGGCACGAAGACCCCCAGGACGAACCTGAAAAACGGCGTCATGGCAGCCTGTGTGCCGGGATTCTATGCGATGTCGATGTCTGTTTGGAGGGACTATAGGAGTACGATCTCGGTTCTCGGCCTTGCACCCAAACCCTAAACCCTATATAAACCCTGAACTAAACCTAAACCCTATGAGCCCTAAACCCCATAGACTCTATAAACCCTGTGTGTGGTGGCAAAGGACCTTAAGACTGGAGGAGGCACGCAGGAGTTCCGTGGCCTTCAATGTCACTCTTTTTGATTTGGTATGGTTGTTCGTACCCATACCCGGACGCTCAAGAACCTACCTTTTTATGGTTCCTGATTATGATTTATGATTTCCTTATACAGGTCCTTAAAAAAGTGGGTTGAGGTAGGGTCCATAATAGTTCCCTTCTGTGGTTTATGTTTTGGATCCTATAAGCCCAGATAGATGAGCCGCTTCGAGAGCCGGTTGAAGATCGCCAACCATCGGGGCACCCACAGGGCTCTACGAACATGGAGGCGGTGATCTTGGTGGATTCGTCTCCCCCGCTTCCAGTCCCAGCCACACAACCTGAAGGGGCCGGGATGAGTCAGCTGGAGTGGAAGGACTACGAGGATTTGTATGCAAAGTGGAGACGTGGGGAGATTTCCGATGGCGATGTCAAAAACACCGGGGGAAGCAACCTCCTTGATCTCATGGAAGCGCAGTTCATCCTTGACATCGACGGGGACACTCAGGCGGTAAAACTCGATGGGCAGGTGGAGCTGGGCATCAAGGATGAGAAGGAGGACTGATGCTCTGTCTATGTGCCTGTGGGTTATGACGGTGGCTACAAGTCATTGGAGTGTGGCAAAGGGTTTGGAGGTGAATTACAAGGGCTGATGATAGTGGCTACAAGTCAGTGAAACGTGGCTGAGGGTTTTTGGGGTGGATCGAAAGGGTCTGCTCACATGCTCGCCCCGAATGGGGATTCCAGACGCCGGTGCCTCGTGCAGACGGAAAAGGGCGCTTAAACAAAAAAAACCCTAAATCCTAAACCCTAAACCCTAAACCGTGGTTCATCTCCTTCACAAGAGCCCAGTCTTGCTAGGTAGCACAAGGGAGACCCCATACAGAAGACCCTTCTTACGCCTACTTATGGCTCTCTTAACGGGGACCTTATTGAGAGGGTCTATATCCCCAAGGGTCCCCCTAATTCGAACTCCTAAGTCTTTACCTATGCCCTGTTTCCGTTGTGCTTGATGGGTCACTGCCTATGGCCTCTGCTGCTTCTGGCCGATTTCCCAACATGTGTAAGAGGCTCGCACTAAACCCGAACCCTAAGGGTCCATGTGCCCAAATAGATATACTTTGGCCTTAAAGTAGTTTCTCTTTGGGTACTTAAGGGCCAAGGTATATACCATGGACCCTTAGGGGAATACCTAAACCCTAAACCCTTTGCCGGTGTTGTAAGAGTTTTGTTTACGGGCGTCTGTAGGGTTTCGATCTGGGTTCTCAAGGTCCCGGGGTGACGTAGCTTACAACTTGCATGGGCCTGTCCCCAGCCTAGAATCCCCCTAAACCCTAAACCCTAAACAAGCGGTCGTTGTTTCTTGCCCGGCAGTCCACGGCTTCAGTATTTTTGGATTCCAAAGTTCGGGATGTTTGGTTTCGGATGTTGTGAACCTCTCTTTTCACCCCTAAACCCTAAACCGAAGCCTAAACCTTAAACTCACAGCCCTTCAGCTTAAGCTTGGGTTTCGGGCTTCGGGTTTATAGGGTTTAGGGGCAATTGTCAGGATGCCGGTTGCAACGGCTGGGCTTGCGAGGGAATGCCATCGAGGAGCTGCTCGCGTGTTAAAGCTCGGTTCTGGAGTTTGGCTTGTAGTTTAGGGGTTTAGGGTTTAGGGTCGTTTAGGGTTGTCCCTAAACTTTAAACCCTAAACCCTAAACCGTAGGGTTTAGGGAGTTTGGGTTGTAGTTTTAAGATTGAGGGATCCGGGCTACAGCTCTAACTCACGCCTCAACCCTGAACCTACTGCGGCTTTGGTCCATTTTCGGGCTTCCTGGGTTGGGTAGCTGGTGAGTCGGAGGTGCTACCTACAGGCGTTCGTCAGGGTTGCGGTGGGGCAACAGGGGTTTATATATCTACCATAGGGGCCGGATTCATAAGATTCCTAGGGTTCCATAATATGACTGTGCTAATTAAGTATACAGAGAGGTACGCCGTGGAGGGGGGGGGGGGACTTGAATAGCAAACCAACTAGAAAATCCCCCGCAGCCCCTATCATTGAGTCCCCTTTGTTGCCATGAGGCCCTGGAGGTGTTTGGAGACCCTACAAACCCTAAACCCTATAAACCCTAAAGCGCTACACCCTAACCCCTAAACCCCTAAACCCTACACCCTAACCCCCTAAACCTTAAAATTTGAACCCTAAGTCCATGAACCCCAAGCCCTTGAGCCTTCAGACCTCCAACCAAAAAGCACTCGTAAAGCCTGAACCCATAAGCCCTAATCGCGCCCTAATCGCCCCAACCCTCAAATCCCTTAGTAGCTGAATTACTACACTCTAGACAGTTTGGGATAATATCATACCTTGTAGAACTGAAAGTGAGCACCTCTTCATGCTTATGAACGCAGCAACTCAGAGTCTAGCTTGAGTTCTGAGCCCCCCAAAGGGCCCACATGCACTACCATCATGGACGTAGGCCTCTAAGTACCATTCTAGTGATGGTTTGGGGGACCCAATTTTTCGTAACAGCAGAACCCTCGGGTCCTAAACCCTGAAACCCCTAAACCCCTAAACCCTGAACCCTAAATCCGAAACCCTAGAACCCTAGCCTAGACAGTGCACCCTAAACCCGAAACCCTGAACCCCAAACCCTAAACCCCTGAACCCCAAACCCGAAACCCTAATACCCTAAACCCTCCATCCCAAAGCCCTGAATCCTTCAGCCTCGGAAGCCCTATGGAGCTCCCCGCACCTTCCAAAGAAGGGTTTAGGGGTTTATACGGGTTTAGGGATTTAGGGGTTTAGGGATTTAGGGGTTTAGGGTTTTGGGGGTTTAGGGTTTATAGGGGTTTAGGGTTTAGGGGTTTTCGGGTTTAGGGCTCAGGGGTATGCCTTAAATCAGAGTATAATGGGATCCCGGATATAAGTTATAGCATCTTCCTTAATGCAGGGCATTTTGCAAGGTCTGGGGACCCTAATTACCTGACTAGAGACTCCTGATCGCCATGTTGCCCTACGTACTCCTACGCGGTAGAACACCCCCATACGGAAGATCTGGCTCTAACCCCCAAACCCTAGGCCCTAAACCCTAAACCCTAAGCCCTGAGCCCTAATTAAGCCCTAAACCCTAGACCGTGAACTGAGCCCTAAGCCCTAAACCCTAAATCCTAAGCCCTAAACCCTAAACTCTAAGCTTCAGACCCTAAGCCCTAAACTGTTGGGTTTCTGAGAGGCGCAACTTCGGCTTCGGACCTGAGTAAGGCTTGGGGTGTAGGGATTTAGGGTTTAGGGTTTATGGTTTGGGGTTTAGGGGTTGAGGGGTGTAGAGATTGGGGGCTTAAGGTTTGGAGTTTTCGGGTTACGGGTCTAGGGAGGTTTAGCTCAAATCCAAGCTCAAATCCTTAAAACCTTAAGAACGTAAACCCTAAAAGACTACAGAAGAGCTCTAAGGCTGAAACCATGGGCCCATAGTATGGGCCCGTGAAAGGCCTAACGGTCCGCATTAGGGGCCCATACTTCTGGCCGTAGAAGAGCCCTAAAACCAGATAAACCCTAAACCCTAAGCCCTGAACCCTAAACCCTAAACCCTCAAAAAAACGAGCCTTAAAACCCTGAACCCCTAAACCCTGAACCCTAAACCCTGGAAAAAAAACGAGCCTGAAAACCTTAAACCGCTGCAGGACGAGGGCATCACGGCACTGGCCCGGATCTCGGGCCTCCGATGGTTGAAATCTGCTGGAGTCACTGCCCGGCTCTCTAGGTCTGACCGGATACCAATCTTGTTAGAGTCTAGGGCTTAAGGTTTTAAGGTAGGTAGGTTTTAGGGTTTAGGGTGTGGGCTTTAGGGTTTAAAAGGCTGTGGGGTTTAGGGTTGTGGCATTGTGCGCTTTGAGGAACCTTGCCGAGAATCAAGGACAGCTCTGGCGAGCCACCAAGAACGGCCAAGCCAGACTGTTGCTTATCCGCAAGACGGAGCCCCGGTACCGTGTTCATCGATTTGAGGGGTGTGGAAGAAAACCCTGCTTCGGGCAGGATGTTGTCCGGCAGGCTAATTTATTGGACCAGGATCCCGTGCACCATGGACATCCGGATGACCATGATCAACATGCGAATCAGGACCCACATCATGTTGGAGAACAACTTGATCACATCCACCTGCTCGGTTGCATGCATGGGAAAAGCGGAATTTAAGGCAAGGGTTGCAAGCTCTGGTCGGCCGGATACACCACGGGCCACTTCCAAAGGCGGATGCTGAAGAGACGGCTGGTCGGTAAAACCGGGTTTAGGGTGTGGGGTTTGGGGTTCAGGGGTGTAGGGGTTTAGGGTTTTAGGGTTTTCGGGGGGTTTTCTAGGTCTGAACGGATAGGGCTTTTAGGGTTTAGGGTGTGGGGTTTTAAATTTAGGGGTTTGGAGGTTTAGGTGTTTAGGGGTGTAGGGATTAGGGTTTTTAGGGTGTTGGGGGATTTACTTGGTAGCTAAATTACTACACTTTAAACTTTTCTGGGATAATATGATCCCTTATAGAACTGAAAGTGTACACTTTTTCATGCTTATGAACCCAGCAACTTAGATGCTGTTAGGGTCTAGGGCTTAAGGTTTAAAAGTAGGTAGGTTTTAGGGCTTAGGGTTTTAAGGTTTATAGGTGTTAGGGTTTGGAGCTTTAAGTTTAAGCTTATAAGGGGTTAGGGTTTAAGTTTAAGGTTGTCAGGTTGCGAGGGTTTAGGGGTGGAGGGCTGAAAAATGTCCAATATTATTCCTTGGGGTTCATTGTGATCATACCGTAACATACCCCAAAACCAATTCGAATCATGTCTCTAGGCCCCTAGGCCCCTATAGGTAGGTATTCATGCGAGTCGTCCAGTTCTTGACGGAAGCGTTCTAGGCTTCCGCAGGCAAGTTTCCATTGTAAACCTGGCAACCCTCACGCGGTTCACGGTTGAACCGTAAACGCTGAATTCAGCGTGCTCATGCTGTGTTTTAAAAATGTCACCTGTCATCTCTCTTTGTTTTTTTGTTGTTTACTCTCGTTCATCTCTCTTTGTTTCGTTCTGTTGCAAGTATGGTACATGTACGACTGATCGCAAGCATGGCAATACACGCAGCATTGCACAGGCTGCCAAAGCATAGCTACGACCTGAATCCTCAGCCCTGAATACTAGGTAGTATTAGGGAGACCGACCCATAGATCCATCCATCCATCCATCCATCCATCCATACAGACATACATCTAACATACATACATACATACATACATACATACACAAAGGGACCTTACTGAGAGTCTGCATCCCCAAGGGTCCCCCTAAACCCTAAACCTAACTGTTAACTCCTGCTACATACCCTGAGCCCTGAAGCCCAGAAGCGCCGAGCTCGATACAGGCGATACACTTATTCACTACGCTACAGCGAACGGTTAGAGTTTAGGGTTTAGGGTTAAGGTTATTGGGCAGGGGGGGAATGTACACCGAATCCCAGAAAGTTGGAACACGGGTTTGGGAGGATTTTTGCTAGGATCCCTTCTACTTTACCGTAAAGGCATTGGGATAATCATGTTCCAACTTTTTGGCTTCTGCTATATACCCATAGGCTCCATTGTATTTCCTTTTTGGGATTACCTTATAGGACCCTAAATACATACATAAACATTTCACGAAAAGGAAGTACAATGGAGCCTATGGGTATATGCACTACCAACAGCCTAACAAAACTAGAGCAAATCACCTACAAGCCTTTTTTATTGTTCAATGTGCTAAAGACAAAACAGGAAATCATACACATAAAATAAATCAAACCGTAACATTGGAAAAACCACAACGAACATCACAAAATCGACAAACCCATGATCAACTTAATCGACCAAACTACACTGAAACAGGGTAAAAGTAACAACAACAAATATAAAATATCGTTCCTTTCCGAGGCTAATAGCATTCTCGAGGTGGCGGAACGCTGTCGCGAGTTCGAGCGCAATCAGCCGCTCATCTAATTTCGGGGTTTAGGGGTTGGAGGAGTAGACATCAAACCGTAGAATATAACCCCTGTGCGTTTAAGGTGTATTCCTGAATTGCGGGATATTGGGCTCATCTACCCAGATCTTTGCCTTGCGTTGCGACCCTTTGTAGATCTTACCCTATGCTTCCAAGGACCTTATTATTGGGTCCTTAAGGGGCCTAGGGCCCTAACTATAAGGTCCTTGCAAGCATAGGGTTAGTTAATGGACAATGGGAGAGCTGGGTACCTATCGGTCGAGGGCTTAAGGTATTTAGGGCAAAGGTTGTATAATGTTTCTGTAATGCGGTATTGATACTTAGTAGCTGAATGGCTGCACTTTCAATTTTTGGGTGATAATATAATCTCTATAAACCTGAAAGTGTCCATTTGTTTGGGCCTATGAACTCAGAAACTAAGTTAAGGGTTCTGCAAGGTGTTCTAAGTGTCTCTAAGGTGTTATAAGGTTAGCGGCTCTTGTATGTGGGGGTCCGATTGGGGCTGCATAATGTGTCTACAAGGGCTCCTTCCGGGTTTCTATTGGGATTCAGGGGTCTGCTTTAGGGTTTAACGGGTTTGGGGTTTAGCGGTTTCAGCGTTTATGTACAGTGATTAGGTATTGTGGTGGTTTGCTACTGTCGTTGTTGTTGCTACTATTTGGGTGTACTCCTGTTCCGTGTTCAAGTTTAGGGGTATATAGGGTCTCAGTGTAGATCATATGTGAGGATATACTAATAAACGAATAAATGAGTACATAAATATACATGCACATACAATGTATACATAACGGTTATATACTGTTTATCTGTCCATCTATCTATCTATCTGTGTATGTATTTAGCGTATATGCTAGTCAGACAGTCATATGTAGGCTTAGACATTTACACTCAGAGATACTCTTCCCAGATGCCTGTAATTCTACCTGCTACTGCCTACACCACTCAGGCGCGCGAGTATTCGCAACAGCTTCGTTAGCTCGGCATCCGGAGTCAGTCCTGCCAAGGTGGATTTGGGATGTTGCTAAGCCCTGCATAGAGGTTTTATCTGCCGCATGTCCAGGCTTCATTTGTGTTTGGGGTTTAGGGTGTTTGGGGGGTTTTGGCCGTTTAGGGTTCAAGGTGTTTCTTCTTGCAGGGTTCCTTTGGTATTAGGGGAGTGTCTTGCTTTATAGGCGCATTTTTTTTTGCTGGGTTTTTCTCATTGCCCCTAAATCCTAAACCCTAAACCCCTAAACCCCTAAACCCCTAAACCCCTAAACCCCAAACCCCTAAGCCCTAAACCCCTAAACCCCTACACTGGAGTGCCGCAGGGTTGAGGGGGGTGCCCTGTAGCTGTTTTTGTTGCTCGTTGTTTCTCGTTTGTTCCTTTTGGCATAGGGTTTAGGGTTTAGGGTGTTCCTTTTGGCATAGGGTTTGGGGTTCAGGGTTTAAGGTTTTTGGTTGTGGTCCAAGTTCTGGTGCCTTTCTTTGGTCTTCGAAAATGCCATGTGTCCTTGCATTAATTGAAAGGTACAGGAGTTTCATACATAGAGCTCGTGCAAACATTGACCCCTACATGATGAGGAAGATACTCAACTGAAGGTACCTCTGCAGCTTGGGAAGCCCTCCAGTGCTAGCCCAACCCTGAACCCTAATAGTAAACCCTTAACCCTTAACCCTCATATCGCGTAAACTGAAGTTAACAATTTCCAGACCCATTCCAGACCCTAAACACTTACCCTTTAAACCCATACCCACTGCCTTCCCGCCCACGCAGACGAAGCAGGTATAGGAAAAGTCTCACTAAGAGTCTTAGTAGCTGAATTACTACTACACTTTATAAACTTTTTGGGAAAATATGATCCCTTATAGAATTGAAATTGTACGTCTTCTTGTCCTTATGAATTCAGCCACTAAGGAATCCAAACCCTCGGCTCTAAGCTTCGGGGCTGAGGGTGTAGGGTCCTCGTCCTTTAGGCTTTAGGGTTTTGGGTTTAGGGTCCTCGTCCTTTAGGCTTTAGGGTTTTGGGTTTAGTGTCCTCGTCCTTTAGGCTTTGGGGTTTTGGGTTTAGGGTTTAGGGTCCTCGTCCTGGAGGCTCTTTCGAACTCGATTCAACTCCAGACGCCTAGCACACCGGCCTTCTTGACGCAGCTGACAGAGCCCTGTCAAGACTTGGGATAGGTATAGTCTGGCTTCAACGCTACTTCAAGACATAGCCGTGTCCGACTTTAGGGATCATGTGCTTTACTCTTCTGGGCTTGTGATGGATTCATCTGCGAGTCGAAATCTTGAGTTTTGGGGTGTGGTGTGGGAGAATAGGTGCCCAATACCTTCAAGTGATCCGATCGACGCAAGCCCCACATATATATATATATATGTATATGTATATGTGTGTGTATATATATATAAAGAGAGAGAGAGAGAGAGGAAGTAATTCCCAAAGGGTCCTAGGCAATGCTATGAAGAATACTTCCCCAACTCAGTGTAGCAATTCCTAGTTTAGAAACCCTAGATTCTGCTATAAAGGTGCTTAGGACCCTCGTGGATGTATTAGGTTTTACCGTATTCCTCGGAGCCTTTGGCTTTCTTAGGTATACTTATAGCATAAGATCTACCCCTAAACTCCCAAACCCTATTCTCATTATGAAGGCCCCTTCTAAATATGGCGAATAGCCAACCCCTAAACCCAAAACCAGACATGCGGTCGTTAAGCCCTGAACCCTACCTTAACCCCGAATAGCCTACCTTTTAAGGACTTATATAAAGCAATCATAATAAGGAGCCCCAAAAAGGTATTCTAATTACACCTTTAGTCTACTCTTTAGCTCTACTAATCTGAGTCCACCTATAGCCTACTCAATCACGGCTAAGATAAGTAAAGCCAAGCATGATACGGAACCATAAACATGCGTTTGGGGCTGCAGGTATTTAGTAGCTGAGTTACTATACTTTAAACTTTTTGGGATAGTATATGATCCCTTCTTGAACTGAAAGTGTACACCTCTTTTCTGTTTATGAACTCAGCAACTAAGGGAGAGAGCGCCAGATGCTCAGGCCCTCAGCCCCAAAACCCCTAAACCCAAAGCTCAGGATCTGGACGTTTCGCAGAATCGACTCGGGCTCTTTGGGGCAGATTCACTTGGTGCCACCCTCACAGGCGCCACGAGGTTTGGGGTTTAGGGTTTCGGGAACCCTAAACCCTAAATCCTAAACCCCAGACCCCAAACCCTAAATCCTAAACCCTAAACCCTAAATCCTAAACCCTAAAGCCTAAATCCCAAACCCTAAATCCTAAAACCCTAAACCCAACCTTGAGGTGTGAGGCTCTGAGTTCTAGGATTGAGTTATAGCAGTACGTTGATACGTAGATCTGTTCCTACGTCTCCCTTCCTAAGGCGTAAAATCCCCAAGAGCCCACAGCCCTTATCGTTAAAGCCTAAAACCTATAACCTGCAGTTTAGATGTGCGGGGAGCCCTTAGAGGCACGGCTTCAAGCAGTTTCATCCTGAAGGCTGCATACAGACGCCGAGTACGACTTCCCGACCTAATACGAGTTTCTGTTGGGAGTCATGTTTTTGTTTTCGTGTTTTTCGGGCTTGGGGTGCGGGGCTAGGGTTTAGGGCTTCCGGCGCAGGTATGCAGGTTGCAACTATAGTAGCCGTAGTTCTAGTTACTTTATGTTACTGCAGGTATGCACATGCATCCCGAAGCTACGAGTACGAGGTACACCGACAATCGCGTATAGACGTTTCTGCACATCAACACTAAGGGTCCATGTACCCAAATAGTAGATACTTTGGCCTTAAAGTAGTCCCTAAAAAGGTACTTTGGGGCCAATGTATACACTATATGAGTACATGGACCCTTAGGGCAACATGACATTGAGGTCTCTTGTACAAAACTGTGGCATCCTGCAGTGGGACAGTTCCGTAGAGACCCGCCAGTCGCACAAGCATGAAACGGTACAGTACCGTTGATGATAGAAATCGCGCATTACCTTAAGGATCCTTAACTATGGGAATGATGGTATATTCCTTATTATTATGGGTAACGCAGGATTTTGGTCATCGACCGTAGATCTCTAAACTGCTTAGGACCCATCACTCTTAGTCCTGAGTTTGGACTGCGACTGGTTCCTGTTATTGCAGCGGCTGCAGCTCTAAGCAGGCAGACGGTGTAGAGTTCAGGTCGGGTTGTGGGCGAAGACCTCGTTTTCTCCTCTGTCGAAATTATGGCAAAGGACCTTCAAATTCCAGAACTTTGAGCCAAAAACCGAACAAAAAAAGAGGTGCATCCCAAGTCCTACAGATTAGGCCCTGTTAATAAAACTCAACCTTCTAAGCCTTCCAACCCTAAATCCTAAACCTTAAACCCGAAACCCCAAAACCCCTAAACCGCTAAACCCCTAAAACCCCTAAACCCCTAAAGCCTAAAGCCCTAAAGCCCTAAGCCCTTAAGCCTTCAAAGCATGAAGCCCCTGAGCCCTAAACCCTAATCCTGAAGCCTCCTATAGGAGTTTAGGGGTTTAGGAGTATAGGGTTTAGGGGTTTAGGTTCAGGGCTCAGGGTAATGCTCGACCCTACAAAATAGTCCACCACATGTGATAGCCTCTGAAATAGTAGGTAATGGAACCACGAACACCAAATAACACATCCTTAGCCGTTTAAACGCTAAACCCTGTTCCAAAGAGCCGGAACACATAATGAACCCCAAATGCAGGTACTGCCTTCTAGTAGAAGTTGGAAAACCGGAAAAGGAGCCGCATAACAAAACTGCAAAGGAACCCCAAAAGGAACCCTTTAACGAGAACCGTTACAGGACCCCCTCCAACAAAAAAATAAACAACAAACAAAACACGTCCAGGTAACGCCAAGGCTCGCCTGACCTCCCTCGACGTTTCCCGGTACACCGCCCGGACTGTTCGGGGCTTCTCTTTGGGCTTAGGGCTTAGTAGCTGAATTACTACATTCTATACTTTTTGGGATTATATGGTTGAAGGTGTGTACACTTTGTTATGCTTATGAACTCAGCAACAAAGAGGGTTTAGGGTTTAGGGCTCCGTAAGTCTGTAAGGGCTTGGAGTGCTTCAAGGGTTGTATGTTGAGTGTTCTAGAGGAAGGGTTTTACAAGGGTTCTATATTTAGGATTCTGTAAAGCTTCTATAGATGTAGGTCTATATACGCTACATGCAGCTACCGGCTTTCATGATGGTTTCTGGCGTAGTACAGCGACTGCTGCTTCGTGATACTCAGCCCAACTCGGTACAAAGTCTTAACGCTTGTTCAGAGCTGTCTCCATAATGAGTGTGTATGTATTTTGTTTGTTTATTCCTTTCTGTAAACTGTCTATATGCATGTGCGTATATACAGACAGACACGGTCACGCAAGTTATGGTTTGTTCCCTGATATTTCTTGTATGTGTCTCTTCTTCGTCCTATTTCTCCAGAGACTCCAAATTCAGACACTCATCTCACTACTTCTGCATACTTCTGCATGAAGTTTGCACTTGCAGGTAAGCCCTAAACCCTGAACCCCTAAACGCTAAGCCCTATGTGGTCCCAGAGTAGGACTCATTGGCTCGTGGGATGTGGACTTGCTGGACAATCCTCCCTACATTGTATGCTTTTGTGTTCCTCGTCGATGTGGGGATTGCCGGCAGACTGCGCAAGAAACAATGAAGTTGCGGAGCATCCAGGTCAGGCCATACAGGGTTTAGTGGGTTTGGGATTTCAGTGCAGGGGCGTAAGACCCTGTAGCAAACGGGGGTTTGGAATTCTTTGGGTAGTCCCTAGCCCATACAGAGGGCACTAACTTCTCAGGTAGACCGTAGTTACGTGTTGCTGCTGCTGATATTCCATATTCGAAGTGCTTGCCCAATTCCCTGAAGAGGAACCATGACCCACATATATGATAAACCTAGGCTAGACCATGGGCGCAAAGGCCAACAAACACTATCTAAATCCCCATAGCACCTAGTAGCAGTAGCCTTTTTTAGCGACTCGATATTCCTTCTGTCATGCACCGCGCGCCGCATATTCCCAAGCAGGGCCCCTAAATTAAGCCCTGCAACACCCAGCAAAACCCGCAGACTAAACCCTAAACCCTGAATCCCCAAAACCGTTAATCTCCTGGATCCTTAGCATGATGTAAGGGTTTAGGCTTTAGGGTATACGGTTGATGTATAAATCCTGCAATACCCATAGTAAGGAACATACCATAATTCCCATAATTTGGGGTCCTTAAGGTAACGCAGGATTTATATCATCAACAGTATTCCCTAACCAGGAAACCACATTATTTACTATAGATCCCTATTATGGTAACATAAATGAAACCCCTTAACAAGAGCCGGGTTTAGGCCTTACCGGTGACCCCGAACCCTACAAAATGGTAGGTTATTGCCCCTTAATTAGAGGGTAGAACCCCTAAAACGGTAGGTTTTTGGATCCCCACATAAACCCTAAACCCATAAACCCCAAACCCGAAAGCCCTAAACCGTAAAACCCTAAAACCCCAAACCCTAAACCTTAAATCCTTATCAGAGCTAAACCCTAAACCCTAACCAGTTAGGGGTTATCAGAGACAGGTTAGGGTTTAGGGCTTATTCCCAAACTAGGGAGGTTTTTGGAGTCTCTGGGTGACGCTTTTGGCGATCAAGGAACTGTTTCGGCCGCAGTGGAGTCGCCGCCTTGGCAGCCGGCCTCGATGAAGGCTGGGGGGGAAGGGGGTTTAGGGTTTACGGTTTAGGGGTTTAGGGGTTTATGGGTTTACAGATTCAGGGTTTAGGGTTTAGGGGTTTTGGGTTATAGGGATTTAGGTGTTAGGGTTTAGGGAGAAGGGAGTTACGGTGAGGGCTTCGTAGGGGCTCTAAGAGTAGTTATAGTGTATTTTTAGATAGGGGGGGGGGCTGAGATCTGGGAGCAAAGGCTTCTGGAAAGATTCATCAGGATCCTTGTAGTGTTTGGTTTATTTTCGGATTTTTCGGGTGGTTTTTAGGGTTTCTAGGAGCTCTAGGCCTTTGGAAAGGGCAGTGTCTTTTTTTTTTTTGGAGGGGGGAGGGTGCGGACTGAAGGCTGTAGAGTTTGGGACACAAGGTAGGGTTTAGGGTTTTTAGGGTTTTCAGGATTTTTACGGTTTTAGGGTTTAGGGTTTAGGGTATACATAGTGCTTTTAGGGTTTTAGGGTTCTAAAGGTTGTTTAAGGGTTTTTAGGGTTTAAAGTATAGTCTTTCTCGGGTTTTTAGGGTTTTTAGTATAGCGGTTGACGGTTTACTTGGACCCCCAACCATCCTTTGAAGGGATCTCTTATTCCTTTTGAGCGGTAGAAGTTGTTGCAATGAAGTGTAGTCGGGGGTCTAGGTAAGACTTGGGGCCACATGATTCCAGGAGTGGTTGCAGCTTAGGGTTTTTTGAACCTTGTTACAGCTGTACCTTTGACTCAGCTATAGCCAAGGTAACTGATGAATTAGGCGATGTTTGGGGTTAAGAACCCTTAGCCTGAACCCCGGAACCACCAACTTGGGCCCAATCTTTTTAACCCCTGCCTTAGACTCCACTTCTTGCCCCTGGCTCCAAAACAAACAAACAACAGCAGATTTAGGGTTTAGGGTTCCGCGCCCCCCACCCCCCCCACCCCACACCAAGAAACAATAGCTGAGCTCAGCCCGCTCAGCTCTAAACCCTAAACCAAGACACCTCCATAGGATGCCGACTGCAACACCTGTGCCTGGGTGGCTTGGCATCATATTCTCAAATGTTTGCGTGTCTGCCTCGGTTTAACCGAAGCACAAAGAGAAGAGTCTTGACACCCCCAATTTGCAAGCTCAGGGAACGGAAACATACAAACAACCTCATTTTGAGGAACCAAATCATGTAGGTGCGCAGGGTTCAGTTCTAGACTAAGCCGTAGCTTCACAGTGCTTTCTCTACGAGGGTGCTTTTTTTTTTTTTTGGGGG
>CAJNJA010091508.1:0-19713 GCA_905231915.1 Symbiodinium necroappetens
CTCGAAAAACACGGGCCTGTATTGTGTTGCACTCTCTATATATATATACACAAGCACATATGTACATATACACCTTACTTAGACTATGTTCAGTGTCACACTATTTTTGAGTTTACATGCGCTCAATATCCAGTTCTTGTCCTGTATGAATATCTAGGTCTCCGCCTCTTCCTCGCTGTCCTCTCTCCAGCCCATGGATTCGATGCATACACACGCAAATGGACGGATGCAGTCTTTGCCTTTCTCTCTTGCTCTGTCTCGCTCGCTCGCTCGCTGTCTCTCTCACTCTCGGCAGGCAAACAGACAGACAAGCAGACGCCACTTCAACGTGAATGTCAGACTTCATGAGGCCCGGAACACTCCACACCAAGCCCTGAACTTTGAACTCAAAGCTGAAACCAGACTTCGGCTATTCGAACCTAAGCCTAACACCGAATGCTGCCCAGCAGCACTGCACCAAAGTGTCCTTGAAATCGCGTCATGCCTGGCTCTCACGGAAAGCTTTTGGGAAGACAGTTAGGCAACAGAAACCTGAAGAAGCCAAGACACCCACCCAACCCTGGACTTGCAATTGTAGGTGGCATACAGAGCTCGCTTCGGCCGCTTCATGCTGCAGGCTCATGGAATTTCACCACTGGCTGCCAACGGATTCTGTGAACCCCCGGCAACGCTGCAAACCTGCTGCAAACCTACTATCACCGACGGTATACTGCCAAACCCCGCTGCTTCCACCTCCCAAGCTGTTTGTGTCGGAAAATCTGTGCTGGAGTTCAGTGCTACCGTCGGCAGCTTCATCATGTAATATAGGAGTCTTAATAATCAGGACAGGTTTTACTATCATGCTAGAGCTAGAACAGGGAGCTGTAGCGAATAGCTACTGGTTATTCAGGCTTCTACAGCAGCACTACCAAACCAACACCAGGAATCCCCCAGGCGCGAGTCTGACAAGCTGCAGACTCCAAGGCTGGCATCGAAGATGCAGATGCTGCCCTCGCTCGATCCAGTGGCCAGTCTTGGGCGCTGGGAGTCGTTCCTGCTTGGAAGGATGGCTTAGGGCCTGGTAACAAGGCTAAGCAACTAATATACTCTTCGTGGGTGGGGTAGAATGCACCTGCTACATCCTGCTACATTCTAGAACTGTTCTCTAGAAGAGCAAGCTGCCACGAGTTAGCAAATCACCTGCTGAAATAAAGCCCAAGGATTCGCTGTTTGGAAAAGCCTCGTTGTCTCCTGCTTTGCAAGGACGAGCCTTTGGGGTCGAGGGCTGTTACATTCATGGCCCTTCGGTCTATACAACTTCGACCCCTTAAAACTTAGACGTAGAGACTTTAGACCTTGAGAGCTTCATGCGCCGACAAGGAAGCCTCCAAGCAATGGTGTAAACCTTGGCCGGAACATGGATTAGCAGGTTTACGGCTTGAGGCTAGGAAAGAGCATGTTCAAGCCCAAGCGTGATGCTGGGCATCGGGATGAGGGGGATGAGGGGCTGTGCACGAGGCATTCCTGGCCCGATCTCGGCAGGCGCCCGAGCTTTATCGTAGGCTCAGTTCAAAACACTATTTGGAACATTCACTTGGACCATAAAAACCGCCACTCTACATCTCTTTGAGACCCGTAATCAGCACCCGAGTTTAAAAATGAACAGCCGCTGATTTTACTTCATCGAGAGATCTCGGCAAACGAAATCACAGCCTTGGGCCTTCGTGCTTTGGGTTGACGGGTTTCGACTCTCACACTCGCACAAGGCTGGCTGGGCTCCGCAGAATTTTCATGCATGCCGAAAGCCCAAGGTCCGAACTCTTCCAGGAGTGCTGCAGCATGCAACCTTGCCAGGAGCGCGGGCTGATGTGGGGGTCTCAGGCTAGCAAAGTTCCTTCCCGTTAAGTAGAAGAAAATGTGGAAACCGGACCCTGAGCCCAGCCGGGCTTTGCGGAATCAGGTTTTGGAAGTGGTGCTTGCTATGGAAACTTCAAGAGCAAGACTAGAAATACACGGCCCGAAAAGGGCAGTACCATGACTGTGAGCCCCAACTCATCTTCAAGGAACCTGAAACTTGTTTCTGCGAATCAGCTGAGGAATTCTCAGATGTAGCAAAAAGGAACAGATGTTTTGTTCGGCCCTTGTGCCAGGATCCCGCTGCATTCAGGTCTGCTCAACACCTTTCAGAACCAGAAACTCGGACCGGACAAGATTCTGGCTTCACAGGCTTCCCATCCTCCGTAACCATTATCACTGTGACTGCTTCCGTGGTCGCGACAAAGAATTCAGAAGCCAACGATTTGGGCCAACGCTTGGTGAATGACAGTTCCAATCGCTTCATTTTAAGAAAAGGCTGCTCATCACTCCAAAGCTCGTGGTTCGGCTTGTTATTGTACTGTACTGCCTGTATGTACAGTCTGTCTGAAGCCCCGTCATAAACCCATCACACTCAAAACAGCAAGCTCTTGACTCACTGCACCACAAGAGGACCTGAATTCCTTACAGCCCTCGCCCGAAGCCTGCCGGCCCGTGTCCACGCCCCAGATGAAGGCAGAGCCATCATGCGAACCGGTCGCCAGGCTCGTCGAACCTACAATGCCGTGCAGGAGAACAGGTCTTCTAGAATTTCGGAGAAACCTGAGGGTGTATAAGATGCTCGAAAGGCTTCAGGCTTCGATTCCTGGCTTTCGCAAGCTCAACTACACGCCTCCTTTCCTTGCCTTATGTGGTCTTGTGAGGTTCCGCTGCAGCCGTCTTCGCTTGAGGAGACTCAATCGCCCTACCGAGGACGAGCCGTCGGAGTCCTTCAACCGATCTCTCTCTATGTATATTAAGAGAGAGAGAGAGAGAGAGAGAGAGAGAGAGAGAGAGAGAGAGAGAGAGAGAGAGAGAGATATATATATATATTTATATACACACATGTACTACATTATGTTGTAACATGTTTCGCATCATAGCTTGTATTAGATTATATTGTATTCTATTTATGAAACCCTCAAGCTCGAGGTACTTGCATCCTGCAGGAGAGGCTCCTGCAGGGCCCCGAAAGCCAGTGGCTTTAAGGTAGATTCCTCCCTACTAACTAGTCAGCTCAAGCAACTGGAACCTGAAGCGGGCAACCTGTTGTATCTTGTTACCTTGCATGGCAGGCTGCCTTCGAATAGGTGTATGTTTTAACTTAAATACCCATCGCGACCAGATCTTGCCGGCAGCCTGAACTTAACCACCGGAGTGCGTAGGGAGAAGCCCGGAAGCTTTCGACAGGAAGCCGACAGCCCAATCTCCACGAAAGAGCACTTCAAGGGTAGGCTGCCATGCCTTTGAGAGATATTTCTCCGATGCCTCCTCGCCCCGTGCCCCTTGGAAAGCAAGGTTTCGTCTGCGCCAGAATCCTCCCAAAATCCTTCAAACCATTGAGAGCCAAAAGTCTTGACAAAAATGAACTACAGTTTCGAGTTTAGGATTTGCATCGGCCACTGCTGTGCCTGGTCCCCAGGCCAGCGAAGAGATGGGGCCTACGTGGCCCTCCCAACGCACCTGCATTTAGCGCTCGGGCCGCCAGTCCCTTTGTGGCTTTGAGGGGGGGCTGGGAGATGGGCCTGGGCCTCAGTCGTCTGAATCTTGAAAGGAGAATTTAAGGTTAAGGGCTTCATGAAAAAACGTTCAGGGGTTCCTGAAAGTGGTTTGATTTCAGACTTTTGGGATACGATGTAGTCATGAATCCGTTTATGAGGCGACCACGTCACTACTTTCAGGACCCCTGTGATTACGAATATATATATATATATAACTTATCCCAATCACGACTAAAAACCTGCGCCAACTGTAGTTTCAGTCGTTCCTGTTCTTGGTACGTGCCATGTGCTTGTAAAAGCTGTCGCCGGCATTGTTCCATCGTCCTCATCTGCGGGTTACTCCTCACCAACAGTGTCGCCGCAGTTTACTGAGCTGTTGAATTGGAGGTCGGAGGGGCGGGAAGGGATTCGGTCGTGAGCCAGAAGCTTGTTTACGGATGCTTGGCAATGTCTGCCTCAAACGATTTAGCTGCAGCAGAAACAACAGCATGGTAAGACCTGTGCGACAGTGATTAATGGCCATAACAGCTAAGTTCGCAGTGCTAGTGCTTACAGTAACAAGTAGAGCGAGTGTTGGTGTCGGGCTGGAAGCTTGCAGACGGAGCTCGTTGGGTCCCTTTTGATCAAAAAACGAACCACCAAAAACACAACACAGACTTCAATCTCCACTTCCTGAACACCCCGAACCCCACATTAAAAGACCGAAGCTTCCCCCTTAAAGCCACGATCTACGTGGAGCACGATGCAGGTCCCAGTGAGCGGATCGAAAAGCCGGGCAATGCCGTCTGTGCTGCCGGCGGCCAAGGATGTGGCCTGCAAACGAGGGTTGAAAACAGTCGGCCTTCAGCCGGCCACCAGAGCCCGGGGCTCGCCCGTGCTCTTCGCGGCCGTGGCCGGTGCCCGAAGAATGAGACCCGCGGAGCTTAAGGATTCAGGGTTCTCGCCTTCGGCCAGCATGCTCATCCGCACCGGGACCCCGCACCCGTCGCAAAGAGAGGGAGAGAGAGTCTCGACTCTCGCACTCGCACCAGGCAGAGAGAGTTTAGGGCTACGGCCTTAGGCTGTGCGTGGCCTGGGATCCCTGGCACTGTTCAAAGGAAGCAGTACAGCTGGCACGACACCTAGAGCTCTGAATGAAGCTCGGAAATGCCCGAAGCTCCCACACGCTTAGCCACTCCGCACGAAGGTGTGGTATAGCATCACACGATGATTTAGCCTTCTCCTGCTGCTTGTGCGGAAAACAGCCTTGCACTTGCACCGAAACATGCAAATAGTGGAGCAGAACAGGCATCAAAACGATCTAAATTCAAACCTTCCATGAAATCGGTGAGCCCTCCTCGAATCCCAAACCCTGACCCAACGAAAAACATGTCTGCAGAGCAGACAGCCTCCGGGTGCCAAAGGAGACAGTAGACCTAAAAGACAGCTCGGTTGAGTGCGGGGTCTGGGCGATGAGTAGGGGGCTGCAGGTGGGTTTGGGTGTTACATTGCGCGGAATTACGCATCTCACAAACCTCAAGCTCCGAAAGTGACAGAAGAAACGGCCAATGTCGGCACGCACTGAATCTGCTGAAACTGGAATAATACCCTGGTGTTGGCATGTCTGTCGTCTGAAGGCCCAACATATCCGCCATCGCCCTGGCAGGTCTTCAAGCACTTGCCTGCCCCCAGCACTGATTCGAGATTCGCTGCTCCACTGGCTTCTGCTCATTAGCTCTTGCACCTAGTTAGGACCTAGTTGACTGCTCTTCGACAAGATTGGGTTCTAGCAAGATCGATTCTGGCTTCTAGCGCCCGTGGACCGGGGTTTGGGAGCTCGGTCGGGTGCAGCAACGTGCCCAGTCTTCGTCGGGCACAGGGATGTCCAAGGCATCCTGCACACAGCCCAGCCTTTCTTGGGCTCCCATATCCTCCGCACGGCGTCAGAATGCGAAAGCTCGCAATGTGCAGGTTCTGGGTACCAGCGGATGTTCAACCCACAGCTTCAAGCTTTGAGGGGAGTTCTGCGTGACAACTGCGCCGCCAGTTTGGATCGGATACACAGCGTGACGATCCGGAAAGCGGGGGGCAGTGTGACAAATAGCTTCGGAAAGATCCCTGCATACCCCCCGGTCCTCACCGTCCCATCAAGGGAGCCGGAAGCCACGCAATCCTTGCCTAGTTCAGGAGGCAGTGCTGGGCTGAGCATTGGGGTGCATGGCCTAATCAAGGGGACATTTGCGGCTACAGGTTACAATGGAAGGGATGACGCAAACAGCTACCTGTCAATATGGGACTCAAGCAAACAGTCTCTTACAGGAGTGGCTGCAAGAACTATCATGTGGAGCTTGGACTGTTCGGCAGAAGTCCAAGCGTCGCCGCAAACTTTGACAGTTTTCCGTCGAGCACGAACCACAATCTCAACCCGAAGCCCGAATCCATGTTCCTGGAGCTCAAAACACCGACCATCGCGGGCATACCTTGTGGGCTCCACGCAATGCACCTGACCTTGGCCGCAAGGACCAGTTGAAGCCGACTTACTGCCCCAGGGTGTTGGGCGGTTTCAGTACAGCACGGTGAATTGGGCAGATCACACAGCCCACCCCTGGCGAGGTGGTTTGTGTTCGGGTCTGAACTTTCGGGCTCTGTGCTCAGCGTCCGTGGCTAAACGGCTTGACGTTTTCATGAAATCCTGTCGATTTTTAATTTCCCCCGCAGTTCTCCTTAGGCTTGAGGTGTTGACTACAGGAGAGGGCGTTCTTTAGCCACGAGGCTGGTTCTGAACACCACCGTCCGAACAAAAACATCACCCAAACAAAAGATTTTACCGAAACTCAACACCGCCCCTTCGGCCCTCTCAAAGCCACGTGGGCAAGTTAAATGAGGCAATTTACGTCGCTTTTCGGGTGCATCACTTGCTTGGCTCTTTGCCCAACACGTCCTGTGCGATCCGGGAACGGTGCCGTTTCGTGACGAATGCTAAAAGACGTCTTCTCTGCTCTGCTTCATATCTCCACGCTTGATTCCTGGAAAGGATCCGGAAAATGACATCCTTATCTAGGCTCGAACAGACTCGAACTCTGGACCGGAAGGGTGAGAAAAGGAGCAAACCACGTCGTTTGGCGACGAACTGACAAATTGAGCTCCAAATACTATTCCTTTGCTCTCATTTCACAAGTCGACAATCGGGAATCATTTCCGAAAGGGCCCTGAACAGCAACAAACGCCGTCTTCGCAACGAACGCACGACTTGGAATCGCAAACAACTTCCTCTTGCTCTGTTTCAACGGTCGGGAATCGATTCCTGAGGTGGACACTCGATATGAGCTCAAAACGAGATCCTGTGCACTGTGTCAAACAGTCAAACATCCCGCCTCGATTCCTGGACTTTGTCTTTTCGCGTTCTTACAATATGAATGGGTTGACGAGCCATCAAGTTTCACGCTCTGACATGACACGTGGTCGTTAACGGACTGCTCTCTGGATGGATAGACGAGGAGCAATGGATGGTAGCTGCCGCGCCGAACCAACGGCTTGAGCTCGAAAACGACATCTGTTTCAAACATCCGGACTCGACTCAGGGGTCCTTCCGAAGAACTCAGGAACCAGTACGTTCGAGAATGCCAAGGCAGCTCTCGTTCACACAGTAAACACGCATCGGAAAATGTTGGGATCCCCCGCTTGGTTCGTATGCCCAGAGCAGCTCACCGTGGGCAAGGCGGCGTGAGGATACCACACCACCACTTCGCCATCCTCTTCTTCCCGGGTCCCCGGTTCGTGCCGGGTTTTTGGGGCTTCGAAGATCTGGGGAAGCTGGAAAAGTTTGGAATTCGGCTCGCATGCTGAAGGACTACAAGCGTGACGCATGTCGCACCTTTGAGTGGCTTGGGGAAAGTGCGGATCATTGCCGGTAAGCCTGATCATGGATCGCACAACCCGTCTCTGCTAATTACGAACTAACCAACCCTTCCCTGGCTGCTGTGGAGTTTTTCTAGATTGGGGTTCCCTCCAAGTTCTGGGCTATCGTCTAGAATTCTGCCTCGCATCTGGGGTACTCCGCAGATTGCATCGCTCGACACGAACTTTCAGCATTTACTCAAGCATCAGGCAGTGGATCACCAGGGTTCGTCGGGATTTGGGGGGCTTAGGCCGGGTTTAGGGTGGGCCTGATAGCCGGTTGCCAGTCGCACGCCGTCAGGAGCCCAGGAAATGCAGCCTCAGGTATAGGCTTTGGGGTCTCACATTCGGAGATTTCCTGGCTTTAGGTTTGTGTTGAAGTCCGCTCCTGCCCTCAACCGTAGACTGCAGAGGTAACGATTTCTTTTTGAACTTGGTCGTTGGCCAGTAGGGCGACTTTTGCCGCTGTAAGAAGATGTTGAGTGTCAGGACATGTGTTTCCCGAAATCACTAGACTAGAGTCTAGGGTCACATTTGACGAATCCCCGGTCGGACTCTGGCCTTGGGGCTCAAATCCTTATACCTCGATCTTGAGAGCCCTCGGCCTGCAAACCAGACCCGCAAACCTCAAATCTTACGCGGGCGCTGGCTGCTGAGAGGGCCACTGGCGAAGCCGCGGGGCTCCGTGGCCTCCAGCCTTGAAGCCACTGTTGGGTATAGTTTGGGTTGAATCCGCTCTAAGTTTAGAGCATCCATGGCCCAACCATGAGGACGTCCCTGGTTTAATACGTTCTGATTTTAGAGCATCCACACTAGATTTGAATTGCAATATTGCCAGGGCGGGAAGGGGCAGCAGCAGCAGTGTAGCAGCAACAAGAGTAATACTAACAAACGTAGTAGTGACGACGGAAATAGCAGTAGTAGCAGTAGTAGTCGTAGTCAGTAGCAGCAGCAGTAGTAGTTGTTGTTGTAGAAATAGCTCTGTCACCCACCTAGCAGCAGCTGGTATTTTTTGCCTCCCGCCTGGCTAGGACGAACCTACGAAATATTAGTAGTAAGACCAGTACTAGTAGCAGTAGTTGGTAGCAAAAGTCGTAGCAATAGTAGTGGTGGTAGCAGCAGCAGCAGCAGCAGCAGCAGTAGCAGCAGCATTGCCACCACCGCCGCCGCCGCCACCACCACCACCACCACCACCACGACTACTACAACTACTCCTCCTCCTCCTCCTCCTGCTGCTGCTGCTGCTGCTACTGCTACTGCTACTGCCACTGCTACTGCTACTGCCACTGCTACTGCCACTACCACCACCACCACCACCACCACCACCACCACTACTACTACTACTACTACTGCTACTACTCCTGCAACTACTACTGCTACTACTGCTGCTACTACTACTACTACTACTACTCCTGGTGCTACTGCTGCTGCTGCTGCTGCTGCTGCTGCTGCTGCTGGTGCTGCTGCTGCTGCTGCTGCTGCTGCTACTGGTACTACTGCTTCCACTACTTCTACTTCTTCTGCTTCTACTACTGCTACTGCTACTCCCACTACCACTGCCACTATCACAAGACTATCACTGCCACTACTACTAGACAATCTGTACTGCGCTAGTTTTTCTGGACTCTTGGAGCGTGGTTGCCGACTGTTACCCCGCGGAGCTGTCACAGGCGTGCCAGGCCGCTCTACTACTCCGACGACAACGACTTCGACTACGACGACCACTACTAATTACTTCGAAGACGACTACGACTAAGACCACGGTTAGGACTACGACTACGATGACTACTACTACCACCAATACTCAGCCACGACGACGACGACTGCTACTGATACTCCTGCTGCTGTCGGGTGGCAGATCGCCGCATGTGCCGGAGGTGGGGTCCTGCCACGCCGCATCCCCCTTAAGCGAGGCTTTGTTACCTGTTTCCAGGGCTGAGTACAACCTCCTCAAGCCTCCATCGACATATAGCGGCTTGAGAATCAGGGCCTGCAATTCATTCATTCCGGCTCCTGGCCTCAGGCATTGCATGCATCTCGGAGTGCATACATCTGTACTACTGGTACTCGCATGTACAAGGTCATGCATGAAGGCATGTGCATGTCTATTTCTTCGTAACCCAGGAATGCACACATGCATTGTTATATCTGTAGTGACCCCCTTCCTCTGTGCATACGGAAACACAAAAACACACACTGACTGTGAAGCGGCGATCTCTCCCGGTTCCCCCCCCCTCTTCGCGGCTCCCAAAGGCGCAGAATCCCATCTGCCGACGCAGACGCGAGCTTCGTTCCGGCCTGCCAAGCACGGGATTTCTCCAAACCGTAAACACTACAAAGTTGATCAGAGCTGTTCCAGATGGGACCAAAAGTGCTCTCCTTTTGCCGGATGTCCAGGCTTTGCCCGACAGAGCCAGTGACAATGCTTGCAAACAGCCTCCGCACAGTCGGAGGCTTAATTTGATCAAGGGCCCAGTGCAGTTTGCACCCGTCGATGCACAAAAACAACGTTGCAAGTTTTTTGCACTGTGCATGCTCAGCCAAAAGCACTGGAGTGCTCGTCGTGCGCTTTGTTTCATGCGCTTTCGCTCTACAGCAGGAGATTCCGACTCATCAAAAGCAAAGACGGTCGCGAAGTTCCCTGGCACTTGTTCATAGTCCTCCGTGTCAAATGCCCAGATGAACTACCAAGAAGAAGCTGGTAAAGATGACAGAGACTAAGCTTTCAAAAGTCCTTATGCCACATATTCATACAACCCCTGGATGCACAATGGTGATGATTGGGGGAAGGGTTGGTGGGGTCGGGGAGGCAGGGCAAAAAGCTGTCTGGAGGTGCAACTTACAAAAATCTAGTTGCAGGACCGCCTTGTGGCAATGCTTGCCACAGTCTCAGGAAGCATCTGTGCAAATGGCACGGTTTTTAGCTTGCCAAAACACGTGGAGAGCGCAGCGGGCAAGTATGGCCGATAAGAGGACAAAGAGAGCCGCGCGCAAGACTGCGTATGCTTCCAGCTGCAAGGAAGAAACTTGGTTGTCAATGAAAACGTAGGCAAAAAGGAATGCCGCAAGAATGCAAGCTGCCACCACTAACACTGCAATGCTGAACGCCAAATCCAGCACGCAATGTGCTTGCTTCCTGCGGAGTTTGTAAGCCAACGCAACACCCAGCACTACGATGCAAGGTATCGCCAACAGCCACCATGCCAATGCATCAAAGAAAACCGACACCGCAAGGTCCGTGCGATCAACTGCGAAAAGATGAGCCACTCGATCCAAGAACAACCACATGACAGGACTAGTGGCCACAACGACTTGCTGGTATAGGTACACTGGACTGGTGAGCTGTCGAAGCAGTGTTGTTCTTACATGCCCCTGCACCAAACATTCGAAGTCAGCACTGCTTCCAAACCAGATTCCAATGCACTTCAGCATGACATCACGGTCGCAAGGTAAGGGTTCGCCGGTTTGGTCGTCCACGTGATTCACAGTGCAACACCAGCACTTCGCGTCCTCGACTCGAAACTTTGCGAGTTGTTGCTGCAGCGTGTCCAGGCTGCAACAGAAAGTTCGGCCAACGTGGGCAAGGCAAAGGAAACACGGCAAGAGGCCTGCCGATAGCGTCAACCCCATGACCATGCCGCTACTGCCGAATGCTTGTAACATGAGTGGCCATGCGAGGAGTAAACCAATCAAGCCAACCTTTCCTGCCAGAAGAACTGGTCCCATAAGGTTTGGTCGGATGCTCAGATGCTTGCTTGTTGTTGCTCCGCGTTTTGTTTGGCTGTGAAGAAACGAGGCCAGCTCGAAAACACACCAGAATCTCCTTAGCCAACTTTTGAACCTCTTCTGAGTTACACGCAGGCTTATTACTACCAACGAAACGCAAACGGTCGACCTGAAGAGAGCCAAGTCTCTGTACCCAAGTCGGATCCCACAACACAAGCATTGATGCTGAGCTCTTCAAGATGGCACCCATGCTGATCATGGCCTCGCCCTTCAAACCTTCGTCCTCTTGGTTTATGCAGAGTATGTCCAGGAAGACGAGCCTTCGCACTCGCCACAACATGAAGGATGCGCAGAAGAAGATCAGCCCACTCAAAACACTCCACTGCGAGTCGGCGAACGTAGGTCCCTCGAGAGTGACAGGCAAGACCCCCACAGCACGCAGCATGAAGCCCAGGAGGGCTCCCCCCATGCCGAAGGCGGCGGCTATAGTGGCAGAGTTCAAAAACCATACGGTGACATACTTCATCCAGGCGGATGTGTGCCAGCTGTGGGACCAAAACTCGTCGATGCAGGTTGTGGCACGGCTGAGTCGGTATAGTCCCCGTTGCCTCCCACGCATCGCCTGCCCACAGCCCTGCAAGGCACAGTGCACGGGGACGCCCCGAATGATCTCGGCCCTGGTGGGCTCCATGCTGGCAACAAGGTCCACGATCCAATCGTCGGCGTTCGTGCCTTCGTTTGGCGAACTGGGTGCACTGATAGGCTCTGGCGACCTTGGCGAGTCCAAGCCATGACAAAGTTCAAGCACATTCACTTCTGCCCAGTGCTCAGCCGGAACTTGCTGCTGATAGTCAGGGGACTCGACAGCTCGGCCAAGCTCTTGCGGTTCGGGCTCAGGCAACACTGCCATGGCGGTGGGACTGAGGGTTTGGGGGGTCACGCGCCCTGGATTTGGCACTGGCCTAGAGCCGGCCATCGTTCCAAATAATACTTGCGAGCAACCAGCACGAGCCCCTCACAGAGTCTTACGAGACCAATTCGAGGACAAGCGTCCTCGACCCATGGATCCCGAAAAGCCTCCAAGCCCCTCAAGCCACGCCTTTGGATCCCATTCCACTGCCAGCACCGCGCTGCCTCGGCTACGGGCGCCTTCCTTCGAGGTTGACGATTTGCTGCAAGGTCCGCAATGATCCGACGGAGCGCTGAGATCTGCACCCCTGAACTTCAAGGCTTTTCGGGCTCTTAGGCTCTGGGGACGCTTGCCTTGGGTACTTGCAGTTGCTGAGCACCAGGCCGTTCGCACGACCTCAACTCGGGCAAATTCTCTATTTGGGTTGCGAGTCATTCAAACTCAGTCTTGGGTTCATGAAGTATTACAGCTTAGTGGGTGCAGACCCACATAGGCTGAAGGAACAACATTCCTATAAGCACTAGCTTATTAAGGCTCCACGCTGGGCTAGACAGTGTTCGTTGCAAGGGTGCTGAGGCTGCGTTATCCGAGGGTCGTGGGGAGTTGTGCGGCGGATCCGAATTGGCTTTGCGACTAAGGCTCGAAGAGATACCACACATCTCGTGATCGGCGACAGTCTCCCATGACCCCAAGAATTCCGAAACTCAGCTTTGCTTGACCCCGACACAGACACTCGCAGACGACACTCAACAGCTGCCGAGCCGGCGGCACGTCACGGAGGAGGTGTCCTCCGGGGCAAGCGCTGATTGAAATTCCGCGGGCTTTGAGGGTTTGGAGCTTGGTGCCTAGATTTCGGGGTGTCGGCACATCTCGATTTGTCAACACATCGACGAGCCTACAGTGCGAAATGGTGGCATCCTTGCCCTTAAACATTATACCATTGTTGCAGCAGGGAGTCTGGTCGTAAACGGAACCGGTTGTGAATTAAAGCACCAGGTATGTGAACCCAGGTACGTGCAAGTATGCCCAAAAACTGACAACCCTATATGAGCCCCAACCCTGAAAGTCTCCAGTCTCACGCTTGCCGCTTCCGTGGCCATCGGCGGCCGCAGGTGTTGCGCTCCAGGCTCTCCGAAGGCTAAATTGGGAGGTAGCCAAGACGTGGAGCTAAAACTCGGATACTATGGGTAAGTTTTGCAACGGGTGTCGACTTGGATTGGGCTGCAGTAGTTTGGTGGACTGAGGCGCAAGGCTGTAGGGTTCGCTAGCAAGGCCTCGGATTGCGGGGTGTGTTGGAATTAGGTATATTCAGTGTCCTGTTACTTGCTAATGCTCGTAGCAGTGTTCGAATTGGAATTGTCCCTAACCGAAGGTGCTCGTAGTGCAGGTCGCCCCCTTTTCGGCACATGTTGCCCTGAATCTGGAGCCCAGCATCGCAGCTCGCCCTTTGGACGGATACATGCTAAAGCCCTGTGCCCAAACAGAAAACGGATACTGCCGGAAACACCAAGAGATGCCGGGAGCAAATTCTTTTCGAATCTAAGCTACGGGATAGGAATTGTGATCTTCATCTATTATCTCATGTTGCACTCTATTCTGTTACATTCCAAGCTGTTCGATGTTTCTTGATAGTGCTGTACAGTACATTGAACTGAGCATAGGGCATAGACCATATATACAAACCAGACGTTCATCAACCCGAGAATCGATGCTGAAGCGGGTGCGGCATCTTTCGAAAACAAGGTTACGAACCAAACACGCGATGTGTTGCAACAGTATGGCCAAGTTTAAGCCCTGCACGAGTTAGGACGTCGTGGATGCTTTTATGCATACTTACTGCTCAAGACTTGAGAAGCACTGCATAATAACGAGTTAGCAAAGATCTTAAGCCCTAAGCATACTGACAGATGATATTACGGCTGCGACGGCGTGTGACCAGGGTTTCTGACTCTGAAGAACTCCCAGATGTGCGTCCTTGCGGGTGCCGTAGCCGTAGCTTGTGGAGGGCTACTCTCAAGTCAAGACTTAGGATAGGTTCTTGGTGATAAGGAGCTGCAAAAAAAAGATTAGGAATCATTCCGACATTTACATTGCGCACTTCAACAAGAAGACGATATACTGGGGCCACCCGCAAGCTTTTGGGTGTAGTCGCGCTCTACTTGCTGCACCTGGGCTCATTGAGAGTGGGTCGAGTACAAATCCCTCCTCCGTTTTCTCCCTGGGTCCCTCGGTTTGAGCATCTGAAATGCAACATTGCAGCAGGGTGGAAGAAGCCAAACTCAAGAAGCCGCTACAACCGTCGGAGCTGGAATCATCTGCCACCCTTCTCGACAGAGTCTCTGACCCAAGTCTTATGCCAGCGAAAGATATCTCAGACATGCCGCATTCGTGCGAGGATTGAGTGTTGGTTTGCAGGTGGTGGGTGTTTAACTGTTTCAGCACTCACTCAGACTCAAAGTAACCCATTGTCCGATTTGAGTGCCAAGATTGGCCACTTCAGAACTGTATTGTCGTGATTCCTGCCTTTGTATGCATGCTGCAGAAAAGCACAAGGCCTCTCATGTACAGGCATCTTAGAGCTCCACCTCCCGCTGGACATCCTCCAGCTTCGCCTGTCCAGGCAGGAACAAAGCGGAACACACACACCACGAGGTTTAAGTTTAGGGTGTCGGGTTTAGGCTTCTGGGGTTTAGGGTCCGAAATGGGGCTTCGATGGGACCAGGGACCAGGAGCCGCACTTCTTTCGAGGAACATTAGGTTCTCACTGCTTTGACTTGCTCGGGCTTACCAGTTCGCAGGGGCTTTAGATAAAATCTATCGTACTACATGATTCAAGCCGTATTCTATCGTGTTGTAGTGTAGCCTAGTATATCATGTCATGTCATGTCATGTCATACATGCATACAACCAGTCAGGAACCAAACGACACTCGAACGTCCAAATTGGATTTAAGCTGAGCCCGAACTCAAGTTTTTCGGGCTTGCGCCCGTTGTGCCTCCAACGATAGGCTGAATCAAGACTGCGGGAGCCGAAGAAGTGGATATCGATTCGAAACTGATGAAGTTGCAAGTCAATATTGATCAGCAGTTCTGGGTGCATGGTCCACCGAATGTGCAACACCGAAGATGATTCACGACTCTAGTTCCACTCAATTTCTTTTTTTCAAGTCCTGACACGCAGGTGCGCACCCCATGAAGCTCAAATGGCTTGCTCTCTTGATTTTAAAGCCGAGGTCTGCAGAACGATCCTCTCACAGCCATCCGGATGCTCGAGCGCATCTTGCGCATGTTTTGAATCTGGAAACATTGCAGGGATCTTGTAGCAGCACTTCGGGGCTCCGAATACATCCGATCAAAACAAGCGGCAGGGACAATCGTTTGAGGAAGATGGGTAAACAGATGGAAGCACGTAGGAGCTAGGGAGACACCCAAATCTAGATGAAAGTTGGTGTGGCGATTACGAGGAGCAACTTGCAAAGTTTGAGCCATTGTCTTTGCTGGCGGCACTGCTGCTACTTCCGCTATTGCTGTTTTTTGATGAGTGTAGCGCAACTTGACCACCAAGCTGGACCCTCCCTCCTGCCTGCAGCTGTTGCCTTTCTTCCTCGAAGCTCACGGCCTCGAGGTCCGACACTTGCTCTTGACTTCTCGCACGTGTTTGCAAGCATGTCAGCATGATCCATGTCCCAGCTTCTAGAACCCTAAGGCTTAGAGTTAAAGGCTTGCCAGTGGGGAGGTGCATGGATTCCGATTCCTCGATTGAAGCTCCAACCTGCGCACTGCCAGCGGTTTTGCTCCCATTCCCGCTAGCAGGCACGCAGCCTGTCGCACGGCAGGAAGCAAGGGCTCCCACATCTCTGCGTCGGCATGGGCTCTCCAGCTACTGTTGGTTGATGAACACACTGTATTTGTTGCTGCTGAAAGGCCCCTATGTAGTGACATGTAAACCCCAAATAATCGAATCCTTGTAAACTGACCCAAACAAAGGGTCATAAAGCACAATTTAAGTCCCTTCTGACCAACTGCCGGAGTGCCCACATTTGCACACAGCCTAAGGACAGGAGAGGTCCACTGCGCGGCTGCTTCAGGCCCTACCACACCTGCGCCTTACCGGCTCGTACTAGGTTCGTCGGTCTTCACTGTGTAGGTCGTCGCTGCAATACCATTACTACCGATAACTAAAAGTCTAAAGCACTCCTCATGTCCTTTGACAAGTATACGCTTGGTCCTCGAAAACTGGGCATGGGAAAAGGGAGTCGGTTCTTGCTCCTCTCCATTTTCAAGTCATTCATCAAAACAGTTTTCATGGGCTTTATATAAGTATTACGGCGACGATTTCTGATGTCGCTGCAGCCGCCGCCGATGCTCTGAGCGGCTCTGGGCCTCGCCGAAGTCTGCGCTGAGCCAGTCTCGCAGTTCCCCGAAGGCGGACTGGGTCCCCTTTGACCCAACCAGGAGGTTCTGGGCAAAGCTGCTTCATGCGACTCAACTGTAGCTCGGATCACTCAGAAATCCTTGTTGAGCTTGGGGGCATCGTCTGTCGACCGGCTGAAGCAGCTCACCCCCCCCCGGTCAACCCACACATGTGTCGACAGTCAGAAACATTGAGGCTTCGGGCGTCGTCAAAGCCGGCTTCCTTCGAGGAGCTGTGCATTGTGGGGTTCAGGACTTGGGTTTGGGGTCACGAGTTAAGGGCGTGGGGCACCGGCGTGCAAGCTGGAAACTTGCACGGTCATGTGCGCTCTGCCGGAGACTGCTCTTGATTGGCCACTCACCGGTGCCTCCGGAGCACCTTCACAAGGGTGCATGGACAAATTGTGATTGCACGGTCCCATCATGAAATTTAACTTGCAAATTGGATGTCAGACCGGTCCTGCTTACGTCAAGCCGCTGCCTCAAATCCTTTGAACCTAGAACTGGTAAACCAAAGCATTCTGCCTGCAGGTTCGGGATAGAACAACAAAGGTTCGAGTAGTGACAAACCGCTCTCATACAGTTGCTGGCTGTGCAAATCGGAGCGCAAGCGATATCAACATGCGTGAATCAGATCGTGGCCCTGGTGCCAACAGGAAGAATGCTGACTTCAATAACCATCGCTGCGAAACAACTAAGGAACAACGGTTAGTGTAACAGCGAAAATATGATAACGAATGCAGCGACTTGCTATCAAGCATGGAGGAAAACATGTAGCGAATGGCTGTCATTCATGGAGGACTTTCACCAAAATGTCTCTCGAACAAGGACAAAGCATCGACTTTAAATACCTGCTCTTCAGCAGGGAATTTCCCTGAATCTGAAGCCCTGACGAACGACCGATAGCTCCCAGGCTCCCAGCAACAGCTCTTTCGACTAGAACCAGTTTAGACCTGTGCACGCAAAGTGCACTCTGAGTGCACTGATGCTCGCTGCCTGATGTAAAACGCCGTCAAGGTCCATGGCATCTTCCGTGCCAGCCAGGCAGGGCCGGCTTGATCTTGGGCCTCCCAGGCTCGATCTGAAGCTCATTGACAGCGAGACCTACTGGGTTAGACTGGTTCCCCAACAGGTCCTGAAACTAAGCTTGCAACCACCCCCGGCTTGAGCTAGGTCACCGAAGCACTTCCCTGCTCACGGCCTCACCTCACATGTTTGCTTTTCTGGCCCCTTCAAAGTACCTTGATCGATCTGCCTGTTCATCTGCATATTCTTTTCCGGGCACCTCTAAACAGTATTCAATCCCTCCTCGGGAAAATCTGCCAGCCCTTGTCCGGTCCTCTCTACCTTCAACACTGCCTACACCTTTCCACTTGACCGCCTAAGCACGCTTCCGGCGCTTGACCGCGGGACCATCGGTTCTCTCGCCACTGAGCTCGAACAGCTCCTCTCAGGCAGCAAGAAACAGGGGCATCTTACATAAATCAGTGGACCTCTTGTGAAACAGGCAGCTGAAACGACATCGATGAACTGCCGCTTTCTTGAGATTACCAACGGCAACTTTGGAAGCTGCGGCCACACTTACAGCATCTCGGTTCCAAACCTCGGCGACTCTGCCTGTCACCTGCACCCGTCAAAAAGCTTCCAAGCCTTCAATAGCGATACTAGTTACTAGTCGTGGACTTCGTCGTCGTGATGACGGGTGGTCGTGGTGGTAGTGGTGGTAGTGGTAGTTGCGGTAGTGGCAGCAGTGGGAGTAGTCGTCGTCGTCGTTGTACCAGCAGCAGCAGCAGCATGTTGTAGTAGCTGTTGTTGTTTTTTGTTGTGATACAAGTAGCAGTTTCCGCATACAAGCCCTCAATTCAGATCCCAAAGGTGCTGCTCCCTGAGCTCGTCATTGTTGAGATCGGCGATCCAACCTCCAGCATGAAGCATAGACGGACTATAACACATTATAGCAAATCGTGTCTTACGAGTATCGTATACGGCCCGTGGATTTTTTGTAAGGCCTCTCTGTTGAGCCCCTGTCTCCAGGAGCGAATGTGGTTTCGTAACGCGAAGGCTGCGAATTGCTAAGGCCGCACTGCAAGGAAACTGCACTCCAAGACGTGTGTGCAACTTAAGGCTGTTTCAGGGCCTAGGGTTTGGGACTTAACGCTTATATATGTGTCTTTAGGGCCCCACTTGCAGAGAGAAGTCTGACGGCTGGCCGGGGGTTCATACGTGAAAGTGGGTGCAGGGCTGGGTGATATTAGGGCAGATCCACACAGCAGAAAAAATGGAACCCAAACCAAACAATTCGAAACATTCTTCGCTCATGGCCCCGAGGAGAAAAGCTGCAGGAATTAGAGTAAGTACGAGTGCAATTCCTCTGCTACCACAGGATGGGCCCCGAGCGACTATGGTAATATTGAATCTACAAAGCAAGTCAAACTCTTCCGCTAAGGGGTCAAAAGCAATATAGAGGCCTGAATACCACACCATAACGACGGGGCATCAACAATAACAAAACAGGATTTTGGGATGCATTGTACTATAATAGACATTCATTAACCAGGAAAATGCACAACGTTGGTAGCAATTCCGGCTTCTATTTTGGGGATTTCTCCGGTCCTGGCCTTCGCCACCCGTGATGGTCAGGTCGGAAAGCTTTTGCTTCCTCGGTCTGGCTTTTCCCATGCAGCATCCCAAATGCTCGGTCTGCTGTGTTGCTTGTTGGTTTCCGTTTTCCGCCTGCGCTAGGTCACTAAGGCTTTAAGAGTTTAGGGCTTAGGCGTTTAGGGCTTCAGGAGTTTAGTTTAGGGCGTTGTTGGCTTCAGGGGTTCAGGGTTCAGGGCCCTCGCCCTCACACCCTGCAGGCACGTCTCTCCAGTAAGTATGCTGTCTCCACCACTGCTACCATAACAAGAGGGACAACATCCTCCAAGTGTTCGGGGATTGGAAAGCTTCTGAGCCGAGGGCGCGAACCCTACTGACCCTTTGCCCCCGTTTGGAGGCTTTGGCACTTGGGGCTCAGGAGCTTTGCCATCCGGGAGTGTGAATATAAGATTTCGGCAGTCGCAAGAACTTAATTGTCGCCTCGGAGGTGCTGATGTCGTTGATGCTGTTGCTGGTATTGTTGTTGCTGATACCCGTTTTTGATGACCGTCAACCAAAAATGCAGCAAAAGGTCATTTGGCCGACCCTGGCCGACCCCAGCACAAGAGAACCCAACATGCAGGACGCTTTTGCAACG
>CAJNJA010091519.1:0-19713 GCA_905231915.1 Symbiodinium necroappetens
GGTCGTGGGGTCGTAGACTTCGTCGTAGTAGAACTAGCAGTAGCAGTAGTAAGTAGTAGTTGTCGTCGTCGTCGTAGTAGTAGTAGTAGTAGCAGCAGGAGTAGTAGTAGTAGTAGTAGTAGTAGCATTATTAAATAGCAATATAGTAGCAACTGTAGCAGTAGCAGCAGCAGCAGCTGTAGTGGTAGTAGCAGCATGAGTATCAACAGGTATAACTTAACTACCAAAGGTATTATGATCATGATGCTTCTTTGGTCTCGGGTTTGGTGCTGGAGGTGTCCATCCTGCGGGGATGGCCTCGTACAGTACTCACCTAGCAGATGAGTCTCCACAGCGTTTGTTCTTCCAGGGCTTCGAGATTCCGGCTTGGTTTAAGGTTCGAACAGAGGAGCTTGTATCGATTTTAGTGATCCGTGAGGGACGTCCTGCCTCCAATCTCTCAGAAAGCAACTTGCAGTTGATCGCATCTGAAAGTCCGGAAAGACAGGAAATATAGAATGTCAACAAGTCTGTGTAGGGAGGTGCATAAGGAAAGTGATCAAGCACACTGCGAGGTTGGGATTTGATTGCCTGCCTTCCGTTCGACATCTTTGCCGATCCATCTTTGTCCAGCGAGCAACCCGGCCACTTGAGTT
The DNA here is from genome assembly GCA_905231915.1 of Symbiodinium necroappetens. Lineage (NCBI taxonomy): Eukaryota > Dinophyceae > Suessiales > Symbiodiniaceae > Symbiodinium > Symbiodinium necroappetens. The sequence continues at coordinate 636 of CAJNJA010091519.1, forward strand.
TTGCCAGTTGTGTCAGAGACTTGAGACTTGAGTGACCCTAAGTCCTAAGCCCTGGACCTCATGTAAGCCCCGGGCCCTGGAATCACCCTGTACTCGATGCGGTCAACATACCCCACACCTGAAACCCTAAACCCTGCCGTTGGACTTTTACTGTACAGCTCAGCCCTGGTCGTAGTAGTGTAGGCGTCGGAAACAATAGGCATACTGTCTCCTTATCGTTCCTACATGCTTGTACGATAATGTGCCCCCAAAATGCAAATTTCCCCAACCTTTGTCTAGGGGCTTTGTGCATTAGAAGAGGGCTTTGGGGTTACTATGTCATTATGTTACTATTGCTATAGACGGACTCTGCGGTCACACGAATACTGTTTAGTCAGGCCTTTGTGCTACTCCCCATCCCCTTGTCGTGTCCGCGGTGGTCCAAGTTTCGTGATTGCAAACCGAGCGGGTTGGCTCCCCCACTTTGCAGAAAAATCGGATCAGACGCTTGGAGACCATGACGCCGCGAAGGACCTAAACTTGGCAAACGGTTTTGGAAAGTTGGAAGACCCTGGAACCATCCGCGTTCACCCACAGGTTGACCTCAGATGCACTGCTTGAGTTTTGCTGCACTCCTTCCTGCAGTAATCATGCTAGCGCCAAACGCATGCATGCATGTGTGCAGTTTCTTGTTATCGAACATCCTAGCAGAGCAGGACAAGCGGTTCTAGTCGAAAGCTTAACCATCCTGTTCACACGTGGAAGCATGACTATGTTGTGCCTCAAAGCTTTTCACAGGTGGTTTGCTGCCAACCACACAGAACCGTTGACAAAATCTGCGCAAACCGTCAGGAGCTGAATGAAGTTCGATTGGGAACCTGTTGCCAGACCCACAAAACTTGCATTTGAGCATTTAGATATCCGATTTCGCCAATAGCATCTATCGGTGAAAACTGCTTGTTCGCACTGTTTATGTAGAAATCAGACACCCGTCATGTCTGATACCGAGAAAGAATCTACGGTAAAGAGAATTGTACTGCACATGACCCTGTAGCCTTAAAGCCAAGCTGACCGTAGAGTATGCCAGATCATCTGAAATCTTAGCAGCAAACCGAAACCCGGCTCAATGTTGTTCAGCTCCGAAACGGAAACGAACAGAGTAAGTTAGTTTTAGCCTCAAATGACGATTCCTTTAGCCTCAAATGACGATACCTCACGGTGTATACAAGGAAGGTCAGCAAAGGGGTCATAGTGCTATACGAGCTTCCCTACATAGCGGCACCTGCATCTCCAAGCAGGAAATGGATGCACTCGTTCAACAGAAGGCGACACCTTCCAGCAAAGCTCAGTTTTCTGACATGTACCAAAACGCGGTCAACTACATCCGGTATATTTTCTTCTCTAGACTACGGCCGCAAGATGCGCACATCTTTACTCATTAACCTTAAACAGTCAAGCCCTAAACCCCTAAACCCTCTCTGTTACACTTGTTCGAAGGAGTTTAGTTCCGGTGTAGGTACTTTATGTAGTTACATTCTGAAACTCCCTGTCATTCATCCAGGAGATCGCGTGTGTTCGCCCGTCAAGCGTTCCTATATTGCACGTCACAGAAAAGATCGTTTAAGGAGAGAGAGAGAGAGAGAGATAGATAGATAGATATATATATATATGTAGATCTACTGCGTGAAACAGAGAGACAGAGAGAAGGCCAAATATTGTACACAGTTTTTGGCAGCGACATGTCCGTCAAACAAGGAAAATCATAGAACTGTTATGCTTGATAAGCCGGACAAGCGGAAAGACAACAGCCTCTGACTTGCACATGCCTCCTCGACGAAGTGAAAAGAGGCGCGTGTTGGATGTTCAGGGTGCAAAAGACGGATTTCAGAATCCCAACCTTTGCGCTTGTTCGTCTATGAATCTCTGAGACGCGGCCCTGCTGACCATAAAAAGTAAAGACCAAGTGTCCCACGCTCCCCTCTCCGTTTCACAGATTACAAGGCCGCCCCTGTCCGCCCTCGCTTCAGAGAAGCCTTGTACAGGAGGCCCACATGAAAGGAACCGTGTTCCGGTGTAAGGTTGCCTAGGCAAGCCTTGGCTGGACGAGACCGGGCCATCCCAAGCATGGGCAAAAAGGTTGAATCAGGCAGAGCTACAATGGGCTTGACTATGGGGCTGTTGGAAAACATATTGTCTCGTTTGCTTTGGATCAGTTGGGCATGCTGATTTACTGTGGTTCCGTTGAAAAACAAGCTGATTTACTGCAGATTCGTGAGTTAGAGACACACTCCGGTTTAGCATGGAACTGCTGGAAGCCATGCTGCAGAGCTGTCGCCTTGGTGATAGCTGCGAGCAAATGGCATATGGGCTCCAGGGACTTTCCTTTTCGTGGGGCCGCTGTTTCTGTAAAATGCAAGCTTTGTCAAAAACTGGCGCCTTTCGTTGCCTTCAACCATTGAGAAATAGAGACCCCATTTTCATTGACGCTAACCCCGCCGGATTTCAGAGACAGAAACGCTTGGCCTGCCAATTCATAGTATGAAGCGGAGCATGTTGGACGTCACTAGTAAGCACACGAAGGGAGGCTCTAGAAGATCCCACTTGGCGTAGACAGGCAGGCAGTTGCAGCGGTGTAGGTGAGGGCTATGGGGGAACACCTCCCAAGATTTAGATTTGACTGAGGGGCATATGGACTTTTACAATGAATCATGGGGTGGTCGAGAGATGCCCAGCAATACGAAGGTGGTTCTGGTTGAAAGAGCATAGTAATAAGGCCTATAGGAATCCTCTGGAATGGAAGTGCGGGCTACATCTGTGTAGCTAAAGTCTGCAAAGGAACCTTCGCCTATTGCAGCTTAGCAATAGGGCGGATGTGTGCTGGCTTTGTCAGCGAAGGCGTACTTATGCTACCTGGCGATTGCTGAAGCTTATCCACCTTCGGCATCTCTACACGCGCAGACACGTGTCTCAGCGGAATCTATGCACATCGACGAGAGGCATGGAGCATCAACCGATGCCGTACCAACGGATGCAAACTCAGGCAAGGGAAGCCCTGTCCAATCTCTGCCCAGGACAGCAAATCCTCCGATCGCCGCGAGCACGGCTTCATGCCAGCGACCCAGCTAGCCTCGACTTGCAAGTCATGTTGAGCCCCGCTCGAAGCAGGCTCACAACTTTGATGGTTGTGCTGCAGCTCTTCGTGCTCCTGCATTTCATGGCCTGCATCTTCTGGTACATCGGAAATGGCTGGCCTTCCGTGTGCCTTGTCGGCTTGCGAGATCTTTCCGTAGCGATGCATTAAGGTCGCAGCATGCCTGAAGTGGGCTCTGCGTGTTTTTCACTTTAACAGGCTGCTGTGAAATCCACACTGCTCAAATCCATGTACGAATGCTATGGTGACGACGGTGGCCTACCACGGTCAAGCTGTTGTTGAAATCACAATCATCGCAGAAGCCAGCTGACCCGAAACCCTAAACCACAACTATGCGGAGGCTTGCCGGCCTTGTGCGAGTGTGAGAGTCGAAACCACAACGTAGCCGCAGCCATAAAGAATGCACGGACTCCCATCGTGGCCCGGCCAGGCAAGAATTGCGCGGTCGACAAGGCGACACTGATGTGCCTGGATGGTTCATGGTGTACGAAGGCTGGCTGGGTCCAGGATGTAGTCTACAGTATGCGGACTCGAGCCGGTAACTGTTGATCGCCTCCCAAGTTCTAAATTCTAAGCGCGATCGAGTGACTGGCCCAGGCCAGACAGTTCCCGCTCAACAAAGAGCAAGGAAGTCGTTGTAGTACCATAGACTTAAGGCTTGGGGTCGAAAGTTTGGGGTATTCCTCTCTCTGCCTCTATCCTTCTCCTGCCTGCGGCGCAGGCATGAATGTCCAGCGGGGCAGCATAAGCCAGCCAGAAGTTCCCGTGATTCGCCTGAAACTGGCTCCTGTTGATTCGGAGTTTCACCAGGCAAATGCTCTCGGTGTTTAAATTTTTGGGTTTAGGGGCTAAGACTGGGCCATCTGTGTATGCCCCTGATCAATTTGTTCGCAGTGTTTCCGAGCCGGCAGACTGTGTGTTATGTCTTCTTCGTTTGCGATCCTTTGCTTCAGAGAACCCGTGGGTGTTCCTTCCAGCAAAAGTTCATCTCCCTCGAACTGCCCTGGTTCAGAAGACGGGAAGCCTACGACTCCTAGAGAGGCAGGCTTTTTCCTTATATCGCCTTCCAAGGTTTTGAACCAATACCTGCTGCTGCTTGGCACAAAGTCCATCCCGTATCATCCTGCACTCTGGTCCGTGGCGAGCTTTTCACCTGTGCCCCTACCCTAAATCCGATTTTCATGTTCTCATATAGATTCAGCCTCGAGTATCTGGACTGCATGACCGAGTGCAGCACCATCAATGCTGCACCAAGGGCAGTTTACATCATGGTGGTCGTGGTGACGAACGACAGCAATTCTCTTGCCAGCCCATCATCTTGGCCCGAGCTGTTTTGGCTGCTAGTGAGCCACTTGCCTGCAACTTGCGTGCGAATGGTGCTATCCATTCGGGCTTTAATCCTCATAGACTCGTGGACACGACCTCCTAGGACTGCTTGCGACAGGCAGCAAGCAACTGCATTTCTTTGCCCCGCAGCCGCTTCCCATGCTAGCGTCGACGCATTTGTGGGATCTCCATCTCTCTATCCCGACTCGCGACCACGGCCAGCAGTGCGCAGCAGCAGCATAATGATGCACCAGACCATCTCTTCATTTGCAGCCGATTTCAACGCTCCTGTTCGCAATCGGCCCCTACTGTAGCCGCAGGTTTCGTTATCCCGTAATTCCGAAACCCTCACGCCCTAAACCAACAGTAGTTTTATGCAGCCGACTCAAGACCACATGCCTCGCCTGGATTGTCCTAGTGTGAGCGCGGAACGGTAAACCCTGAACCCGTAAACTCTAAACTCTAAACCCTTCGCCACAGGTTTCGTGATCTCCGTCGCAGTTATGGGCCACATCGATGGCACACTGGTTGGCAAGGCCAGTCGAACCCTCGAAGAATATGAAAGCTAGTCAACACAGGGGCCTGAATGAGCAGTAAGACTGCTCTCTTGTAGTCCTTACTACGATCTTTGGGTGCTGCACCCCAAAGTCCTATTCCGGTTATGACGACCCCCGAAGCCCGAATCCTGCGGCCAGCATCTTGAAGTCCTGAAAAGTCTGGGTCGCCCGTCTTCTGCGGCCAGGTTCTGCGGTTCAGGGAACATCTGAAGACCGCTTCCCTAGGAAGTGCCTGGATGTGCCCGTCCGTGCGACAGGTAATCTCGCAGGATGAGAGTATCGTCGAGCAGCGTGTCATGCGAGCCAGGACAGGTGCACTTGAAGTTCTGTCAAGACACCAAGGTTCCAACAATTTACAATCCTAAAGCCTATAGACCTTGCGCCCAAAGGGGGCCAGGCGTTGAAGCGTTCTCAAGCCCACCTTCAAAATTTGCTATGCCTAAGGTGTCTGATTTATGCTCGAGCGTACATTGCACTAAACCCTAAACCCTAAACGTGAAAACCCTAAATGCTAGCCGACCAAAAGGTTGAAATCCAAACCCGAACTATCCCTAAAGCCCTGAGCCCTTTTGAAGCCTGAGCAGGATTGACACCTTCATCAAGAACTCGGGGCTTCCTCCAGACCTCGTGGAACAGCAGGGGCCTCGGTAAGACAGAGCTTGGGTCAAGGCTATAGTGGTTTGGGCTTAGGGGGGTGTGCAGACATCCGGGATTGAGGGTTTTGGGGTCATATTGGGTCTAGCCCCTGGCTTCGGGGTCAGGGGCGAGGTTTCGGCTCCTGCGATGGCTTCTTCTCCATATAATTATGAACTCTGTAATGTTTTTTGGCTAGGCTTGCTTCGTACTAGGAACCGGCACATTCGGCAAGGCTCCGTGTTGCTTCGATTGACTCGTAAGGCTGCTCAACGACAATCCGGGAAAGGTGTGCCCTGGGTGAGACATTCAAAGCAGCAAGGACAGCAGTAGCAATTACAGTAACAACAACGACTCGCTTCAAGAACAACAATCACGACGACGATGGTCGTCCTCATCCTGAAAATCACTATGATGTCTTCTCAGGATCCGAATGTCCGCTGGCGCAGACGGAGACAGCGGCGTCAACGTCCTGGCGTCCAGCAACAAAACCCAAAAGGCCGCAGACGTGGCCTGGCGACAATCTACAAAATAGCTGGAGAGTTTAGCACCCACAGGTATTTCCTGAAAAATACAGAAGGGTCCTCTAAACAGGGTGTATGTTACATTCCATGTTGAAGTGCTATTGGATTCCTTGGGTAGTCAATCGGGCTAGTGACTCGCGGCTAGTGAAGATTGTCTTTGAGATGTTGTGTCTGCAAGGGCCAGAAACCACCAGCCATTGCGCACGTGTGATATCCGCATTGCAGGCCTCCGAACCAAGCTCCCCAGGGGAGAACCGAAGCCGTAAGCTTTCAAGTTCGTGGAACCCCACCCGGATCCCCGAATGGTGAGCTCAATATCTATAGTCTATAGAAGCCTTTATAATTAATTAGCCATATCATTTAGAATCTGGGCAGTGGTCTGAACACCCTGTCGCGAAGTTTAAACGAAAAGACCTATTTGGCTAGCGGGTCGGGTTTCTTATTTGGGAATGGAGGCCCGTGTATTCTGCTTTTGGCTCCGGCCTGGTGCTAGTAGCTTGTGAAGAGGTCATCATAGTCGTTATAACCTCACCACTGAGGCAAAAATTACGTAGCATTTTATTCGAATCATGAAGGCGCCTGCGAACCTGGATCCTGATCCCAGGTTCGTGTCATGGAGTCGGTCTTGGCTAACCTTTCCTATTCCCTTCTCCAAAGAGTGGGACGGCGTGTCTTTCTCAAGTGGCTTCAAGCTTTGCCAATCTTCAAGGACCGGGTTTTCGATTTCGGAGTCGTGGGGATTTAGGGCTCCAGTGTTCAGGATTAAGGTTTAGGGTGCGCTGACGTCACAGAACAAAGACTGCCGTGCGGGCAGCAGCAAGCCCCGTAAATTGATGGGGTTGAGGTTCTAGGGATATGGTTTAGCTTTTATACAAGGAAGTAGCGAATGTTATTCGAACGATGGTGCACAGAGCTTCTACAAGAAAGCATTTCTCCAATTCCAAGACGAGCGGTGTGTCGAATCACACTGTCCTCTACAGTGCCCGTCTACAAGCCCATCCTAGTTCATAGCATGCCTACCTTATGTTTACATTTAGTATCATGCAGGTCAGCTCGCAGACAAACACAAAGCTACTAGCAGTATCCAGAACTAGCAGTGACAACTCGCAAGAACCTCGCAAACCCTGATTCTTAAACCCAGGACTGTTCAGATCCCTTCTTGCTCCACTTGGCGACATCATGTCGGCTGCTGACCTCGTCGGCAGGCGCCTTTGTTTGCCGAGCGGGGGAGCCCACCAGTGTCTTGACAGCGTCAGGGGAGGCGATTCGGGAAAGGAGGGTTAATAGGTTCATGAATTGGGCCTAGGCAATGAGGACTGGCATTCAATTCTCCAGGGTGCGAAGCCCCGGTTAGATTTCAAAGCAAAACATGGCGGTCGTTTTAAGGATCGAATCAAAGCCCAGTGAAACCAATCACCCAGGTTATTTCGTGGTCCTGAAGAGCGGCTCGGCACAGTTGCGCGACATGAACAGTGATGAGGCCGGACGCGGTCAACAGGTATGGTTCCAGTCAGCCGCATACCTGTACTGTAGCGGGAAGAGTTAGCCGATAAGTGAATGTCCCACACCTTCCGACCATCGGATGCTCGTTTGCTTGGTAGGTGGATCGCGTGGACGAACGGGGCACGGCCTTGTGCGACATGTCCTGTCTCTTTGGCCTGCGACACGAGATCTCCATCGTCAGCAACATGGCCTAAAGTCCCGTTTCGTCAAGCTGTGGTGGTGAGGGCGATGGCGTCGTCGTTGTCCTATTTAGTGGTTTTCGATGGAGTCGTAGGAACTGTCGTAGTCGTCAGTGTAGCTGTAGTGATAGCCGCAGTAGTCGTATTAGCAGGAGCAGTAACAATAGCAGTATTAGCAGCAGCAGCAGCAGCAGCAGCAGCAGCAGTAGTACTCGGCTGGTTTAGAGAGTCGGTCGTTGCTTTGTGCTTACTTCACCAGGTGAGGAAGACAGCGTGTTCATAAAGTGCCCCCTGGAGCAGCTGAACCATGCCCTGGCTTTGTATCCCAAGGACTGGTCCTCTAAACATGTCTGTTAATTCTGCAGTACAGGAGCATCACCCGCGCAGTGTCCTGTCAGACCCGATGCAATGTAGGTGAGCGGGAGTTTGGACAGCGCATTGAGTGACTCGCAGAATGCTTGGACGAAGTAGCATGCATTGCCATCGGCAAGGAAGGCTTTCACAGTGGCACAGCCGCTTTCACAAGAGCAGTGCAGCATTTCACAAGAATGACATGGAATCCAATTTGTCAGTGACAAGAAGCCGCAGCTCAAGCGCTGAACAGTACAACAGGTTCAACGTGAACATGGTTAGCTCCGGTTTTAAATGTGATGTCCGCATGCCTTAGCCAAGCTCTGAAACAAAGTACATCACAAGCTTCACATGGTTAATCTGGCAATCATCATGAATAACCCTGTGGAGTCAGCCTTCGATTCAGTCGCTACGGTGATGTGCTCGAAGGCCTATGGTTGCCTGGCAGCAGCGTTTCTTCACGCATATGCAACATACGGTGACTCTATGGGGGTTAGGACATACGCACGCCCCGGATGCCTCAGCAGACAAGGTGGACGAAAGTGGCTCCTCTAAATTCCAACGACCTTTCCGCAAACCAACTGTGATGATGTCACGTAAACGGTTGCTGAGCCAAAGACCTTGCTGGCACCTCGAGAGGACCACGAAGCCATCCACAACAACGTTCTCAAGCTGACGCCCGACCCGTCTCATGAACAGGAAGGTAATGAGGACCGGGATGAAGAAATGGACAGCAGTAGTCACCTTTGTCGTCTTGAATAGCAATAGCAATAGCCGGGAGCAGCAGTACTAATAGTAGGAGCACGAGCATTGTAGGATGATAGGAGTATAGAGGTGTAGGAGTATAGGCATAGGCATCGGGGTCGGCGTGGTGAATTCCAGTCTCCCCCCAAACGCTGAGAGATGCACAGCAAAGCTACGTTGTTGTACAAAACCAGACCGGAAGTCTGGTAGTGTCAGAAAATATCAGAATGCATTTGAGGATTCCCGAAAATAGGGGACCCTAATATAGTACCCAAAATAGTGGGATCCTTATTGTAAGGACCCCCAAATAAGGTACCTCCTGTTTTGGGAAGCTCCCATTTCTGAAGCATCTGAGCCGTAAGCGCAGCGTCTATGAGTCGGCATGACTGTCAGACTCGATCGCCGAGCTTCCGCCGCAGGACGTGATCGACAACCAAGGCATGGTCGGCCTGAAGCCCAGTCAGTGGCTAGGGCCTAGGGTTTTGGATCTATAGGTTTCTGCTAAGATGCCTGAGATATTGTGCCGAGTGGAGTGGTAAGGCTACCATGGGTTCTGCTTGGCGTGCGCGGCACCTGTGCACATGCATCTCAGGCATGTGGGGGGATGATGACGAGGACATGGCCAAGTCACAGGCCCCTGTGACAAAACCAGGGTGCAGATTGCTTTGCAGTTCTAGTAGTGCGCAGAGCAGGAACTGTAGAGTGCTTTCGTCCTCATCATATTTTCTATAAGCTGTCGACAACACATGATGGCCCCGAAGCCATGACAAAGCCTGCCAAGCAATACAGCCTAAACCCCAAAAGCGTTGAGCCCTAGAACCCTAACCTTTTTTTGCCTCGCTAACTCCTGAAACCCTAAACCCTAGGAGGCCAACGATCCTACACACTGAACCCATCTTAATTTCAGATACATATAAGCCCTACTCCCGAAACATCCCTGAACGCAAAAAACCCTGCAAACCAATAAACCCCTATACACCCTCACAAAAACCCACCACAAACCCCGGCATAGGCTTCCCACACCTCTCGACGGCGGCGGAAGCGCAAAGAAGGTGGAGTTGACCTCGTGGCAGAGTCTTTGACTTGCCATGTTTTGTAGGTACTATAAGGGTTCTTTAGGGTTTACGGTTTAGGGTTCCTGAGGTTCCTTTCAGGATTCCTTTGAGGCCATAAGGGTTTCCTGTAAGGGCTCTGTAATGGGACTATGGGATGTTATGGTTTAGGGCTCCTCTTTTCTGAGGCATGATCAGGCGGGCCTGCCTTCCTTTTCGGCTTCGGGGATCTAGCGCAAAGGGTTTGTGCGGTTCAGGCTCATGGGCTTCAGGGCTTCGGGGGTTTAGGAGAGGGGGGGGGGTATGGTACTGCAAGGTTCAGTTCGGAAGGTTTGGATTTGCAATCCCCAGAAGCCCTATAAAGCACACTCAAACCCTAGACCCGAAATGCTAAATCCTACACCTTGTCGAGCGATGGACTCCCAAGGAGCTGAACTTGCACGACCTATCTCTGGAGGGAGTCGGGTGCCCGGCTCTTTGAAACCTGGAGCTAGGGTTTCGGGGTGTTTGTCGGATTTCGGGTTTGCGGTTTCGGGGATAGGGTCCAGGGTTTAGGGTATAAAGCATATGGAGTTGGGGGTTTAGGGTTTAGGGCTTCAAGCCTGTGTAACCAAAAAGGGGTTTGAGCTAGTCGGCAATTGCTCGCTCAAGCAGGAGTCAGCTCGGGGCTCAGATGGTGCCCCCCGTGGGCGCTTTGGTGCTGGCTGCTTGCGCCTCAGGTTGCGAAGGTGAGGAAGCTTATCAAGCAGTTTCAGAAGACACAGGACCTTTGCAGTGCCGGGTGACTTCGTAGAGTGTCCCGGGCTGTCTGCGCCATAACAGCCATGGTCGTGCTGAATTACAGGAGCAGGAGCGAATCGGCGACTTCATTGCCTATGCCGCTCAGGGGAAGCTCGAACAGATGGAAGCTATGCTGAGAAGCCCCCCGACACCAATATCAAATCGTAATTTCGAAAATGGTCCTCCATCATGAACACCACCCCCTGTCCGTCATGAGTATGCTCATCCGACCACCACCAACACCAGGTACTGTCATCAACCCTTGTTATCCACATCCCTTTCGCCCTCCAACCCATCATGATCTTCTTCCTCTTGACGAACCTGTCGTTTCAGAGAGTATGACCTGAAAGGGGGATTCTGTGTTTGCCACCCTGCAGGCAACAAGGTCAACGTAAGCTGCGTAAATTGGGACATGCGCACGGCCCTCCACGTCGCTGTCAGCAATGGACACGGCACCATCGTTGAGAAGCTACCCGGTTGCATTAGACCTGGTGCATGAGTAGTTGGTGCTCCCAGGCCCTGCAAAAGCCCTCTGAAGGCGTGCGAGATTTCATGATCTACTAGTAGCATAGCAAATCTAAGTAGCACTCCCAGTGGAAAGGGAGGCGATGGAGTACCATACGAAGTGCTCTGCCTCCTACCATTGCTTTACTTATGACTACTTTCGTGACTAATGCTTCGGTGCTGCTTAGACTATGAGTAACAATATTCCTTAGGGCTCCTGATGTAGTGTATCCCCAAACCCTTTGAGGGCCGTATATTACAACTTTGTAGTACGTAGCCCTGAGGCAGCCCTGTAAAGGACCCTTATTCTACATATAAATCAACGTTTTTTGTACCCGTTAGTACCCCGGTTAAGGAACCCCTTTAAGGAATCCTAGTCTAATTTAAGGCCTTGCGAGTCTTAGACTGCCAGGCAGCACAGGGGCTAGGGTCTAGTACGTGAAATATAAGAAGTGCTGTATGCTCACACGATGAGGACTGAAAACTGACTATCACACGCAGGGACTCACCTTTTTTCGAACAGGAGCAGCCTCGTGAGCATGCAACATGGTACAAGCCCTCGTGCTGTGTCATCCTATGCTCACAGCTAAGTTTGACTTCACGCACTCCCCCTCACCAGTCCTTCCAAAAGACGGGTGACGAGGCCTTGGAAAACAACAGTCCCAGGACTGATTTGAGTCCTCCCGTCTGTATCGACACAGCGAAGCCTGACCATCCGGACAAAAACCAAGGTGCGATTCCGAACCCCGCCGTCTGTTCCTGAGGGACCCCTTCGGGGTTAGTTCCTACAGAGCACCTTTGGCATCCACACATTAGCAGACGGGTCTCATCCATCTCAGCCCGCTTTCAAAACAGCCCGACTTAGCAAAGCTAGCTACGAAAGGCCCAATTCCCAAACTGGAAAAGCGAACCTACCATACCGAAACCCATCTCCATGCCAGAAGGAAGCTTGCATCAGCAGCCGGAGGAGCAAGAGCAGCAGTGGGAGTAGGAGTATTCGGGAGTTTGAAAATAAGAGTCTTGCCTCCGTCCTTGCTTCAATCTGAGATCTCAGGTTAACCCTGCTCCGGCTCATATTCTGCCACATGATGTCCCATCAGGCTTATCATTGAGTACCTGGCGCCCCTGACGGTGCAAGACCGTGCCTTGTCACCACAAGTAAGATGGAGAGTTGGCCTTTTATTCCACATGAGAGGAAGCAAACGCTGGCTCAGCTAGAGCTCCATTGGCCAGAGTCTCTAAAGCCTAAGCCGCAAGCTTGGTTCTCCTGCGACTTTGAGACCTCATTTGGCTCGTCCGAGTTGTGAGAGCGTCTAAACTGCAAGCCTGAATCGAATGCCAGGCTTTGGCCATACACCTCTAGACGATGCTGTTCGAGAGCGGCACGCGGAGGCCTGGGCGGCTTTGCGACCGACAGAGTTTGCCCCCCCACACTTCCGTGATGTGCCTTGGGCTCTCAATTGCTCTCACATGGCCTCTTCAGACCGCTGGTCATGTGCCTTCCGGCTCTTCTCAAACTTAATTACAGACGACTATTAGTTTCTGTTTGTCACTGCGACCACCACGAAAATCGCAACCACAACTACGACTTCTGCAACCACCACCTTCACAGCAACAGCCAGAAGAGCAACCGCAGCTTCCTCCTATACGCACTTTGACAATCCGCAGCATGAGCAGCACTTAGTAACAAAAGCCAGCAGGCGAAAGAGTGCCGATATGTATGAAGCATAGCGACAGCGGAAATAGTAACGCCTCCAGAATGCCCCTGCCACAACCACTAGCAGCAAAATCCTTATCAGCTTGGGTGCTGCTGACGCGGCTCGTGCTGAAACTGCTTCTTCTGCTCGTCTGCACACGCTAGCTACAAGTAATTATGATCATCATCCATAGAGGCGTTCTCTGAGGCTCTGCGTCCCAAGCCAGAAGACATGAAGACCAAGACATGTGTCGGTGCAGGTTGCAGAGTTCCTCATTGAGGCATCGGCTGAATTCAAAGGCGGCGTGTCGGCTGCGGCATTGCCGTCATGTCTTATCCAACCAAAACATGGGGTTGCGGCTCCTACCGGAATCTATATTGTGCAGCGAAATCTTTCAAAAGATAGGCATGCAGCAGGTGCTTGTCAACACTGATGAGACAAACACCAGAGATTTTGACTCGGAGTGTTGGAGATTGGGGTTCAAGTGCATGTGGTTCCAATATAGTTTGATTGCTCGTTCAGCCAGGTCAACACGTCAATCATGTCACGAAGCTGCAATGCAGCATGGCTAGCTGAGCTCTTTTGTAAGGTGAAGCCTGTGTCATCCGGAGGATGAGTGGAATCTAGGTCATCAGGCTTCGCGCGAAGATTGTGGCGGGGGACCTGGCCATCCCTTGAGCTGCAGAAGCTCTGGCTGCTCCCGTGATAAGACAAAGAGTTCTGATACACTCCTGGGTCCCTGGGCGCGATTGCCCCGGCATTTTGCAGCCCCTTGAAACAAGATATTCCGCCCCCGATTGTTTTTAAGCTTGTCTATGCTTTAGAAGGGGGGGGGGTTGGGGGGGTGCTGAACAACTGCAACTACCCATGAATCCACAGTATTTTGCTATACTTAACCTTGAGATGGCTGGTGTCTTGGTGCGGGGGGCTCATGGCTCCGCTTCACCCAACTGCTGCTCGATTTCTCCTCAACTGAAAAACAAGAATGGCTTGGTGAATGAGTTGAAAGAAATTTCGTAATTCGCCGATTCGCCGAGAGATGTACCATGCAGCCAGCCTGGACCTTGGATTTCTCCTTTCTGACAGAGAGGGCCAGCTGAGATGATTCTAATGCACGTCAGCAGCTTTCAAAATGACTATGGTTTTTGCAGGCTTTCTAGACATAAATCACTGCAGTGTTTGCAATTGAAACTCCAGAATGCCAGGTCCAGCTGTGCGAAGCAGCGGCGAATGGCGAAACCGCCCAGCTCGAACTGCTCGTGGATGTTATCGGCGTCTGCTGACTGCAGAAAGCTTGCCAAGTGCTAGTTCAAGTTCCGGTACATCAAATCCAGGGCTCCCCGGCAGAGGCAACAACAGCTAATAACTGCTGCCCTCGGAAGCTCTTCCTGCTTAAAACCGATCACAGGGCACGGCGTAACATGATTCCTGGCCGAGACTAAGTTTCCCGCCAGCTGTAGATCTCGACATGGCTGACATGGGCAAGCAGTGTTTGGGTCAGCACGACAAGGTCGACCCGAATCTCGGAGATTATGATGCGCGCACAGCACTCCATCTGGCTGCTTCCAATGGCCACCTGGAGACGATCACGCTCCTTGGGCTGCTAACTTCGCATCAGCCGCATGCCATGTAGTGAGTGAGACAGCACATTACGGCCAGCTACACATCGGATAGAAGCAACCGGATCTTTGCAACCTCCCAAACCCTCATGAAGAGTCAGCTACACATTGCCTCAACACCAAGGAAGATGTTGGAGTTTGGCGGCCTGGACCTGAGCCCCCTGGATCGTTTTGACCAGACTCCACTGGACGACGCTATCCGTCACGAGCACGTGGCAGTGCAAAGGCGCGAGTTGATACGTAGCAAACTTGCAAGCAAATTAGAGACGGCGTGGGTTGTCAGGGGGACACCCCGGAACTATTTGCAAGCTCCGACACTTAAGTGGCCGGTGGAAACCATCCCGAAGTGGCCCTCCAACGCGTCGCAGGCTGCTGAAAGCAGAGGGTGCGCAAATGGGCAAAGTTGAGTTCGGTGTGGCACTCTGCGAAGCCGCTTCGCAAAATGACCTTGGGAAGATCCGACAGTTCCTTGTCTCGGACAAGAGGCAAACAGCCCAAGGCTTGGGACTAGGTTTCAGTATCTGGGTGTAGGTCGTTGCAGGTTTCGAGAAGCTCTGTGACTGGGTCTAGGTTCACCAGCTGGGTTCGGCAAAGGCCTCATTCTCCATGGAAGTGGAGAACATTTTACAAATCGTGAAATAATGACAAGGTGCTGCCATCATTTAAGCATATCAGATGACAAAATCAGAGTCTCTTCAGACGGTTCAACGAACTTTGCAAACCGAGTGCCCATGCCCCGGAGACCAACAAGGCCCACCTTCCCGGAACTCCAAAATAAATCGACACCCCGAGGGCAACCAAACGCATGTAGGCACTCTCCCGGAAAGGCCCCTAAACCTTAAACCCTAAACCGAGTGTGAGAAAAAAAGCTAAACCTCTCAAACCCATCAACACCCAATGCCGTGCAGTTCCTCTTGAGACCTCAACATCTAAACAGCTTACCCCCTCCAACCATACACATCCAAGACCCAAACGGCTCACCCTCAAACTCCCTATGCCCTAAACTGCCGAGGTCCTAAAGAAAACTCTTAAGCCCCCAATGCATCCCAAGGATGATCGAAGCAGGGGTCAGGGCAGGGATGGCGGACTATGACTATCGCTCCTCGGCTTGCTTTGGAATTCAGGGCGGCTTCGTAAATGGGTTCCTGGAGGGCTTGTAGAGTGTTTATGGAAGGAGTCTAAAGTACCGCGGGTTTAGGGTTTAGGGCAAGATTGTCAGGGAGTCTTGAGCCGTTGTGGGAAAGTTGCAGAATTTTTATCGTCAGTGTTATCCGGGGGCTTATCTGTCCCTCATGTCCCAAGATGGGACGAGATTTGCAAGCGGCAGCCTGAAGGGGAACCCTACCTCAGAACGACCCTGACCCATCTTGATCAGGAACCGCACTGCACCTGGCATGTTCCAACGGACATTTGGAAACGTGCGTCTTCCTCCTCCGTGAGGGCAAGGCATCTCGGCTGCACCACCGGCTGATGGCAACAGTTGCAGGAAATCCGCGATAGTAGCCATGGTCATCGAATAGTACTCCTGCTGGCTATCCTGAGGCATGTGAGAGAAGCTTGTTTCGCTGCTTTCACTGAGGTGGATCCGAATCCCCTGGACCGCTTCCTGAACACGCCCATGGACTGCCAGTGGCCGTCAGCAAGACAAGCATCGGCCTGCATTCGATAGTACAGAGGTTTTGTGCCTGTGACTGTATCGCAGCAGCAAGTTTTCAGCAACGCTGCGCTTTGGCGTCTGTGTTCACACACAGCTCGGAGCTAGAAGCAAAGCATGTTGCAGACAGCTCCGCAGTCATTCTGACAGGGAGAGTCCTGCTCAGCTTATTGCGTCGAAGCTTGCCCCAGGGGCTGGCACATCACGCCCACCCCCTTGCGCACGACTGACCAGCAAAACCCATCATCCCGTCATGGCTACAAGCTGGAAAGCACAAAAAGGGCCAAGCAGACTCTTAGATGTGGCAGGTGTATCAATCACAGGCCGTCCCTCCTCCTATGCACTTCGCCAACACCCAGAAGCGACCCTAAAGCTCCCAACGCTACCCGAAGTGTCCGAGCTGTGAAATTTGGAAACCTACGCCCGGAGGACGATGCGGTGCGTCACGAGCAGCATGATGTGGTGCAGCTCCTCGTGAAATACCGGGGACGGCCATCTCAGGATGAGGAGACAATATCTCACGGCTTCTTTCGAAGAAGGGACAGTTGACTAGTGACCATAGTTTAAAGTGTTGGTGACAACTCTCGTCGTCCTGAGGTTTGCCATCCTGTTCACCCTTACTGTTTTCAACCTCAGCTCCATCATCGTTCTCGCCACCATCGTTGAACCACAGCTCCAACATCAGAAGGATGGTCCTCACTGTCGTCGCTGCCATAGCTATCGCAGTATCACTAGCTGCCCGTTGTCCTAGAGGTTCAGCCAGTGCCAGGTCCCATTGTATGGGAGGGCAGCAAGCCGTCATTCTGCTAGAAGGTCCGGAGCGCGGTGTCGACCGTAAAAACACTCTTGAAGTTCCGCTGTGTGAGATTTCCCTTGCCCGAAGGAGTTGCAAGGAGGGGTTCGCATCCCGGCAGCCATGGGCATGCATGAGCTTTTTGAGATCGCCAAGTGCCAGGGTGCAGATTCCATGTCGCATCCTCCCACCNNCCCCCCCCCCCCCCCCCCCCAGGCATGAGGAATCGTTGGCATGAGTTTGATCCAAGTGTTCCGCCTGACAATATCCTTCTGCTGGTGCCTCCGTTTTCCAAAGGCAGCGAGTTTATCAACATGATGGAAGAGGAGGGGAACCGGAAGGATGCTGACAAACTGGAGAAGGAGCTGAAGACGAACGGCTTCGCGGACACTCGGCCCTTCAATTCGGAGCCCGGTTGAAGACTTCGAGAAGAGCAGGGGAGTCTACTGGCATCTACGGTTCCTGCAACAAAAACTCTGAAACGTGCACTTCTTCTAGGTGCTTCTTATGATTCTGCGAATGCTTAGATGAAGTTAGCGGCTGTTACAAGTATACAACAAGTAGCACGAGGCCCCAAGAAAAACTACTCAAAAGTTTTGCTGGCAACGAGGTAGAATCGGCCTCTTTGCGGACGCCAGCATTCCACGCCCCAATTAGAGTTATGGTTACAGGATGCTAGAAGTGCTGACATCGTGCTATGTGTCTGATTCATGAGCCTGAGTTGCGATTGTCCTCATTGACAGAACTGCTCTCAATGTTCCATCCGTTTTGCTGCTAACCCTAACCCTATACTGGCCCTAAACCCTAGACTCCTGGGATCGAACTCCCTAAACAACCTGCACCCTAGACCCGAAACCCCTACACCTTCAGCTAAGGAAGTCTTGGAGAAGTTAGTGAAGCTCCGCTCCGACATCGAGAACGAAGTGCATCAGTTCATTGCCAGCGCCACGAACATTCGCCACTTGGGCGAGAGTGCTTCAGAGTTCCGGAGGAAGGCTTGGAACTTGGGCGTCCTCTTGTGCTTTTCTTTTGGTGCCCGTGGTCTGATTTCCGCAGTTGCGAAAATGCCGCTATGTTCGGGGATGTGTGGTCCCATGAGGCCTGAAAGAGCCAATCATGGCAAATTGTAGATCGTAGTTACCTGCGTGTCTTTGCAATTCGCACGGTCATGCGATGATTTGTGTTCTTCTGCATCACAGGCTCATTTTTGGCTACACACAACACAACTGTACCCTGAAAACGATCTGCAACAATGTCACCGACGAGCTTGGCCTCTTTCTTGCTCGTTTCCGGAAATCTGATTGACGTTCGCCTGACATGAATGTCAGGCCCAAGTGGCAAGCAGTTGCCATGCTCAAATTTCCGCACTTGAAGGCTATGACGTCTGCAAGATTTTGCACATGGCAATGATGTTGGGTGAAGATTCGGTGCGTGGCAAGATGGAGATGGAAGAGTTCAAGATAGGTTTCCAGGAGCACATTCCCGCAGCATCGAGGGCACATGCTGCAATTTCGGTTTCCACTACCAGTACGGCAGTAGGTGATTGCTTCCGAGTGAATGATGTTGGCAGCCTTGCCGAAAGCCCGAAGCTCTCATCGCAACTGCATGTGGCTGACTTCTTTGCGCAGTTTCTGACTCTGAGAGCTTAAGTCGTGAAGCATCAGCAGGACGAAACAACAACAGTGCAGAGGCCCGCGCTGTGCTCTTGCGAAGCCACTAGCATCTTCTCTCCTGGTTGCAGGAACCTCTATGCACACACCGTGGTGTGTGGGATGGAAGATGCTATACCTACGTACACACGCACATACCTACACGCATATATACATATTATATATATATATATTCACACACAACCCATGCAGCGCATGCACACATACATGCATGTACATATACATATACATAAACATATACGTATGCATACACATACACATGCACATACACATACACATACACACGTACATACATACATACATACATACATACATACATACGTACATACATACCTACATACCTACATACCTACATACCTACA
>CAJNJA010091541.1:8498-19710 GCA_905231915.1 Symbiodinium necroappetens
GTAGTAGTAGTAGTAGTTGCAGTAGTTGCAGTAGTTGCAGTAGCAGTAGCAGCAACAGCTGTAGCAGTAGCAGCAACAGACAAGCAGGTAGCTCCGCGGCATCTCAAAACTAACAGGAATCCTTCGAGTGTGACTCCTGCATGATTTAGGGATTTACGGGATGACTGCGGATATCTTTCATGCCAGTGGTTCTATATAGCCATGCTAGCCTGTCCGCAACCGGACACCCTGACCTCCCTACATCAAGCTGCATCAATGCAGCTTTGGTCGCTGCTGCTTTTAGTGTGCTTCGGAAATGTCAATCGACTGGAAGGCCTCTGGGACGATCTGACGTTAAGGGACGTTTAGGGCCAAGGTTCGATGATCTCGGGTTGAGCGTTGACATGCTCCCTGAGCGTCAGGAATTTAAGTGTCCTGATTTGTGTTCAGATTGTCGAAGTCATCGCCGTTGTACCAAAAGCCTTAGATCCCCAACACAAACGCTACCCCCAAAACCCTGGCGAAGTACCGCAGTTCACGGTTAAAACTCCCACTAAGCCTATAACCCGAAACCTTAATCCCCAAAGACTGAAGGCACACAAGGATTCTCATGTCTTGTGACATCGCCGTTTGTAATCATAAACAATGGACGCGGATCGTTGTTTGCCAGCCATGTACCCGACACCGGAAAACTCTGTCATGCTTCCAAAAACCAAGACGTCGTACGTCGTGATGCTGCTACTGCTGCTGCTGATGCTGCTGCTGCTGCTGCTGCTGCTCCTACTACTACTACTACTACGACGACGACGACGACGACGACGACTTCCAGGCACACACAGTAATTCCCGAATCCTGCCAGCAAACCCCACGCATCAGCTGCGGCTTGGGTCTCCCACACTCTTGGCACAGGGTGGTGCTGCCACGGAGAGAGATGGCTGGGACATCACTGCCCCTGGACGTCAGGGCAGTTCCCAAGCCCATACTCCAGGCCCTTGATGGCCTTTGTACCCGAAGTTTTCTGCAAGTCGCTATGTGCTGCGTGACCAGAACCAGTGTCCAAAAACATGAAATCCGTTATCAAAGCCTCTAGAACCCTGAAAAGAACGCTTAAATGAAAACCGAAGCGGAACCCTCGTGCAAAAAATCTCGTCCATATCAGCCCTTTGAGCACAGTCTGCGCCAGAAAATGCAACCTGCACCCTTATCTAATACTAAAGACGGGGCGAATGCCTTGTCTGAAACATCGGGGTCACTATGGCAGGGCTCTGGCAGATTCGGTATCATGGCTGCCATCCTGTCACCTGGACACTCTGTGACCAGAGCGCAATCGCAAAGATCCGGAAGCCCCACCCCAAAGTCCCCAAACCCCCATACCCTGAACCCTTAACCCTAAAACCTAAATCCCAACACCCCCATGCCCTGAATCCTAAACGCTAAACCCTAAAAATCCCAAAAAAAAAACCATGGCCCTGAGCCCCAGAAGTTTCAGCAGACACTGCGCGGCACCTCCGCGAGCTGCCTTGAGACGCTCGAGGATTAGGATCTCCTGAAGACTTCGGTTTAGGGGTTCAGGAGGGTTTAGAGGTTTAGGGGGTTTAGGAGGGTTTAGGGGTTTAGGAGGGTTTAGGGTTTAGGGGTTTAGGAGGGTTTAGGGTTTAGGAGGGTTTAGGAGGGTTTAGGAGGGTTTAGGAGGATTTAGGGGTTTAGGGGTTTAGGGTTTAGGAGGGTTTAGGAGGATTTAGGGGTTTAGGATTTAGGAGGGTTTAGGATGGTTTAGGGTTTAGGATCCTAAGCCTCTGAACCCAAAAAGCCCGTCAACCCGAAGCCCCAAACCCCTTTGCAAGCCGCAAACCCTAAAACCCTAGCCTGGGCCCAAACAGAAACCCTAAACCCCAAAGCCATACGCTCCGTACATGCTATACCGCTAGGACACACTGAGGGCTGCCGGCCTTCCACAAGGGCCCGGCAAAAGAACCACAATAAGGGATCTACGAGGGTTTAGGGTTTGGGGTTTAGGTTTTCGGGTCGTGAAGACTGATGGTCGGTATGATATCACGTAGCCTTGCATTTTCCAAGCCGATATTCGAGAAAAGGCAGTGCTATGTCCTACGCGATGACTTTATTCCTGCCCGACCGAAGGGTTGAATGCATACTGTAAGACTGTAAGCACCGGAACCATGATGGTGAAGACCACATCATCAACAGCAATGAAGAACAACATCCTGCCATCACCATGTCATGACATGTCATTCACATGCTCTAATCGCCACTACGTATCACTACCACCACCACTATCATCACCTTCTCCTCCGCTTCCTCGTACCTGTCCTCATCCTCGTCCACGTGCTCCTCCTCCTCCTCCTTTGCCTCCTCCTCATCGTCATCATCCGACAGATCGCAGCCACTGAACCTGCACACTCAAAGATTCCTGAGTCGCCAACCCTCAAATCACAGAATGCTAAACAAACCCCAGCGCACCCTACTGAGACCTAACACGCTCAACTCGAAGACTGCACCCCACCAGCTAAACCCTTTAAATACTAAATCCCTAAACTCTGAACCCTAAACCCTAAAACCCTGCACCCAAAACACCCAAACAACCAAACCATAAACGCCCTTGCCTCGCCGGGCTCATCTCCGAAACGCTCCGGATCGGCCAGGCGCGGCTGGATCCTTGGGCTTTTGATGTAAGTTTAGGGCTTCTTTCGAGTGGGATTGTAGGGACCCTAACCCACGATTTAGTTTAGGGTTCTAGCGTTTGGGGTCGTGGTGTTGCAGGACTTGCTGTGGGAATTCGGATGTTCGGGTGCAGGGAACATGTTTGCTGGACTTAACACAGTTGAGACTTCGGGCTTTTGGCATGCAGGTGCAAATTTGCTGGCTCTTGGAAGATTGTTGGGCTGGGTGTTTCATGTAGAATTTCTGAGCATGGGCTGCTTTGCCTCACAGCCTTCAGATTGTGTGGCTTGTGGCTTCTGTTGAGATGGGAGCTGGACTAAAAACTGGGGCTTACAGCCGACGTATGCCGGCGATTCTGCGGCCTGCACCCTAAACCACAAACCCAAGTCTCGACCCTGCACCTGAAGCACTTGCACTCTGAAAGCCAAGGCAGAAGCCCGGAACACTGAAGCCTGCACACTGCCCACGTTAAGCCCCTGCCCTCAACCATAGACACTCAACCGCTTAGGGTTTAGGGCCCTTGGCGCAGCCCTACGGAACCTGTAATAAAAGCCCAGTATGAACCCTACAAACCCTTATGACCCTTGTAAAGCCATAGACCCTAAACCCTAACCTGTTACACCCTTACCAGGCCCTGAATGTACCCAAACCTCCAAACCCCGAACAAAAGCCCAACACCCGCATAAAGGCGCCCTGACACAGCCAGGGAGCCGTTGGGCCTGCAGTAGCTGGCGCCAGGAGCCCTCCTCTTGGACACAGTGGTAGTTAGGGTTTAGGGTGTATAGGTTCTGGGGTTTAGGGTTTAGGGTTTAGTATATCAATATGAACCATAACAACCACAGTGATCAGAATAATGATACGAACGACAACAACAGCTATCGTACTAAGAGTCATAAAAAAAGACAACAGTAATCATATTTTTCGAGTACTGACAAGAATACAAATCATGGTCATACTCATAATCATACTAACAAGAATACTAGTAGTAACACGAGTAATACTAATAACGATACGAAATATGACATTCAAGATAATACTGAAAGGATTGCTCGTTCGCTACAGGGCTTTGATCATTGCACTGTTTGGGTTCGTAAGGTCTTTGTCAGTTAGGGGCTTCAATCCATTGCACCGTGACATGTTGAAACCAACCCATGCGTGAGGTTTCGTGTCGAGAAACAGGATAGGCTAGGCTCAACTGCGGCACACACTGCATTTGGGACTGAGGGGTGTAGCAGTTTGGGTACATCTGGGCCTTGCGATTGAGGGAGTTCAGTCTCTGGGGGGTGTAGGGCTTCACAAAAGAAGGACTATGACGGACGATGATGGGTTTAAGGGTCAGGGGTGTAGAGCTGAGATCAAGCGCACGACAGTCCAGCCTTAATGCCCCAAGACATAGCCCAGTCAGGGACATTTATCTTTTGAAGCTGCGTTCTGTCTGCTCCCGTCGCGGATGACGGCGGCCAGCACCCCGCCCGGCCGCTGCCATATCATAATCCCCAGAAAGTTGCACTTGCATGGCCGAAGGCCATCGCAAGCTAGAGCCAGGCACGCGTGCCTCCTCATAGAACCCCTTCTGCGACCCAAGAGAAATGCGTATGCAGGCTGGGACTAGAGTCAGGTCGGGCACATGCAGATGGAGGCAGACAGATGTAACTTCTGATGCCACGCTGAACCGCTAGGCACAGACTGTTTACAGATACAGCGCCTGCTTTCGAATCTGGAAGCCACTTGAGCCGGGGTGGAGGACATTGCATCATGTTATGCAGCCCTGGAGCAAAATCACCGACATAGCATGGAACCGATAATGTCAACCTGAATTCTGCAACCCTTAAGCCGAAAGAGTCTTCCTACATCCCAGAAGCTACTTCTCCGGTAGAGCTGCAGGTTCAGGAATATGTGCCCGCTTAGACGGGCCTGAATAATTAGAATACAGTTGTGTGGTAGATGGTATAGTAAACTCATAAAAGGGACTCCGAGGAGTATTGCTAACTATGAGTAATGAATCAAACCCTTACATTAACTCAGCTGCCAAACGATCTCGGGCTCACCTCGCTCGCACAAGATCCTGAGAAACATGTTTTTCAGGGCCGGGGATTGGGACCCATTTTAGGGTTTAAGGGTTTAGGAGAGTTTAGCAGGGTTTAGGGGTTTAGGAGGGTTTAGGAGTTTAGGAGTTTAGGGTTTAGGGGTTTCGGGTTTAAGGGCTAGGGGTTTCAGGGTTTAGAGGTTTCGGGTTTAAGGGTTTGGAGTTTAGGGTTCTGTACATCCCTGCTACCATAGCGGTTAGCAAAAGCAGCTAGTGCATGCATATTGGGGACCCGCGGGTCTTGTAGACTGTATAAGGGAGGATTGGGTCTATGGGCTTACACGGAGTTTTGGATTGAAGCCCTAAGCCCTACACGTACTAGCTGCTAGAGCCAGCAAGGCGTTTCGGATGAGAAGTCGGATGTTGTGGCGAAAGAAACAGAGATGGTGAGGACTTGTCCCAACGTCAGGCCTCAGAAATCGGCTCCCGAAACCAGGGTGCAGGGATGAACGGGTTTGACCTTTATGGTTTAGGGTAGAAAGGTTTGATTCAGGGCTTCCTTGGAGGAGGGTGCTTAGACAAGAAATAGAAAGAGAAGCAGCTTCACCCATTCAGATGAAAACACAGACTGCCATGTTCCTCAGAATTCAGCATAGCATGGCAACACGAACAGAAATAGAAATTGTTGCCATTGTGCTTTGTGTTCCAGCGAGTGCCCGCAATGATCATGCTTTCCAGCAAATTATCAACCAACTGAATCACATCTCTGCGAACGGTGACAAGGGGCGCATTCACCTTCCGGAAATGGTCACATCCTTTGAAGTGCTTCTCGTAGGACAGTGGCGATGGATGGCCTCTCGGAGGAAATGCAGGGTTTAATGAGGATAGCTGGGTTGTTCAGGTTCTGGACCTTGAATGATTACGCTTGAAGGGGCCTGTGGTTCAAGTGCAGTGGGTGAGGTTGTTTCTCAAGCTCCGAAGGTTCGTAGGAAATGTCTGAAGCTTCGCCATACCTTTATATGCGCGTACTGCTCATCTCTGTCTGCAGGCAAGTCGGCATGTGGCACATGTCAGGCGACCGTCACACGAGTGAAAGAACTGCCGTCTGCTGTCCGAAACCCGACACAAGTCCACATGTTCCTTTGCAAAGGACGCCTGCCGTAGCCGCCAAGGATTGCGTAAAGTCGGACTTCTGTAGAGGAACATGTAGCGACGCATGCAAACATGATTCTTATGCGACGGTGTGTGTCGCTCTGTCTCTGTCTTTGTGTCTGTGTGTGTGTGTGTCTGTGTTTGTGTAGTTTGCTGTGCGTGCTGCAATCATATTTTAGGTGACTGTATCTTATATGGTTTGCCATGCTATTTCATCTTATATCATACTATATGGAGTTCTGTTTTCTCTTCTAGTTTATTATACCATATTACACTACATAGACCAAATTAATGCATGTTTTCTTACCTTACCTTACCTTACCTTGAACTATTCTGTATCATATAGCATTATGTTATACTGCAATAAATATATATACATATATATATATATATTCTGTTCTGGTTTGCTACATTTTATTATAGTATGGTAAACTATGTTTGTAAACTATGTTGTGTTATCTTATATTGTATTATGGCATGGGGCTCTCTATTTTGCTCCAGCATATTGTCTTATAACATATTCATACTATGTTTATTACGCGTATGTCACGTATGTATATGTAGATGTATGTGTATATGCAAATTAAAGCATGTTGCACTGCATCACATTATCTTATATTTCATTGCACTATACCATATGTTAGTTGAAAAATATATATATATATATACATATATAAACACATCTTGTGAGTTCGGAAAAAAGAGGCATATGCGTGGTTGCGGGTGCAGCTGCGGGTGTGGGTATGGGTATGGCTGGGCAGTGGTTGCTGTCTGCAAAGTGGTGTGCACAACGGAAGTTCAGGTATCTGTCCGGGAGGGGACCCAGGACTTCGATCCACCTTCAAATCTCCCGAAATCACGAAGCACGATGCAACCATGTAGAAAAGCCCTGAGACCGAAATTTTTGGCTGGCCGCGAATGTCAACCGTTATTTATCACGCTTGTGCCGGAAACTGCTGTTGCAGTCGTGGCGATGACGAGTGACATCATCTTAAACCCTGCGCTGAACCCTGCACAAGCCCTAAATCCTTCCGAAAACCCGATACCCTAAACCCCCAAACCCCAAACCCTAAACTCTGAACCCTTAAACCCCTAAACCCTATGTCTTTCAACTCTCAATGCCTGCAATGAGCACGGTGTGCCGCGAGGAGTCGACGAGCTTTGCTTTGCTCTGGGCATCTTTGCCCCAAAGCCTGGGCTTTTTCGGGTTTACGGTTTAGGGTTTGGGGTTTAGGGTTCAGGGGTTCAGGGGTTTAGGGGTTTAGGGGTCTAGGGGTTTAGGGGTGTGGGGATTAAGGTTTAGGGGTTTGGGGGTTTCGGGTTTAGGGGTTTAGGGGCTAAGGGGTTTAGGTTTAGGGTTTGGGGTTAAGGGTTTGGGGGTTTAGGGCTTAGGGGCGAGGCCGGTTGCAGTCAAGGCAGTCCACCAAGAGTATTCGCGTCTGCAGGGTTTGTGGCCGGAGTTGGGAGTTTGGGGTTAGGCCAGGCTAAAATCAAGGGTCCAACGAGTTTCCGCTGGTAGCTTCTCTCCATGTTACGCTCACCGAACGAAGATGCCCCCCTAAACCCTAAACCCCTAAACCTTAATGGGGCTTCTTCTTGTTGATCGTGGCATTCCTCTTGCACATGCAGGAAGGGTGTAGGGCCTAGCATGGGCATGCTGCCTTCTAGAAGTACGACAGTCAGAAAGCTTTTCCTGTTAAAGACATAAAGATGGATCAGGCCCAAACCACGCGAGACATGACTGGAATGGCAGCCATGTCTCTCACTCCTCACCGAGCAGAATATGGGGGGGTACATTTATATTGTCCATAAAGTTTTTGGTGTAGTACAATGATATAAGGACTAAGAAGGGACGGTATGGCTAAGTCTTCAAAAACACAACGACACAGACATATGCCACAGAGAGAGAGAGAGAGAAAAAAAAACAAAAGCAAAACGCAACAAAAACAAAACGCAGCAACAACATGAACACACACTAACAGCTAATGCAAGCAGCAGGAAGATAACCCCACTTAGCTCACGATCGATGGTCCGGATCGCCGCATCCGTGAAGCGCTCCCAGCCGAGATTCCTAACACTTGCCCGGCTTGCTTACCAGTTTTGGTGTTCGTTTCCAAACAATTGGCATGACTGCTTCTACGGTGCACGCAAGCAGAAACGCATGTTCATGCTTGCCGGAGTTTCAGAAATTAAATCTAGGAACCCCAACATACAGCTGTAGGTAAATAGATATAACGATTCTTGTTACTCGCTAAGAATCCCCTTATCTGCCTGTTTGGTTCACAGCATGTAAGAACTCTCTACGGCCGGAGATAGCCCGAGACATCAGAACACCCAGCGACATTCTGAACCATGCACCGCGTTGTTCCTGTTCTGCAACATCGCGCTGTTTTACAGCACAGTTTTCATGCTAGAATGTGCTCTCACAAGCTTTGCTTTGCTGTATATGGCAAAAAGACTGCACTACAAGGTACTACATATAAATATACATATATATATACACAGACACATACATACATACATACATACATACATACATACATACATACATACCCCTAACCCCCCTAAACCTAAACCCCAAGCCCCCTTAGACCATACCGAAGCGACTTGTGGGAGTTCGCCTGGCCCTCCACCACGGTCAGCACAGTGTTCAGCAGGAACACGCCCTTCGTTGATTTGGGGTGTAAGACTATAAGGTTTAGGGTTTAGGGTTTACGTTAATCATTCGGACAGGTTTGGGGGGCATCCTATGGCATGTCCTTTTTATAGGGACTATCAGGCACAATTTTGCGAAGTCTTCCTATCCCCCGACAAATCAACAATCTTGACAACCCGCTTGAAAACCCCACCTTGTACTCCTTGTAGTTCCCTGGACTACCTTATAATCCTTCTACTTCCCTTGAAGCCACCACTTGCGAACCAGCACCCTAAACCCTAAACCCAAAGCCCTAAACCCTTACTAAACCCCAAACCCTAAACCCTAAACCCCAAACCCTAAACCCCTAAACACTGAAACCCTAAACCCTAATGCCTTAATGGCCTGAGCCGTCCAGCTCAAGAGGTTTCCATGGGGCGCCGGCCAGGCCCCAGCCTCCTTCAGCATGTTTTGAAGGCCTCAGGCGACCAAGTGTGGGTTTAGGGTTTAGGGTTGGCAGGCTTAAAGTTTCGCGTTTAAGGGGGTTTAGAGGATTGTTTTTTTTTTAATAGGGCTTTGAGGGTTTCGGGTTTAGGGGTTGAGGGTTTAGGGATTAAGGTTTCGGGTCCAGGGTGTTAAGATTTAGGGCTTTATATGGTCTGGAAAGGAGTCATGAAACGGTATGATGATTTCAAAGCATTTCATATGGATTCCAGAGCGCTTGTACACGCTCAGGTTGGGAGGAATTTGTTCAGGTCCTGGTGTGTGTTGGGTCCACTTCTTTAAAGTTCGATAACGTTGGGAATTCTTAAACAGTATGAACCATGCGTATTCAAGACTACAAGTTTAGAAACGGCCTCTACAAAGTCCTTTAAGGGATTGCGGGCTTGATGCATCTGATACGGTTCTAGACAGAGCTTGCTTCGTTCTATAAGTTGTCACTCTTAGTCGTAGGGGCTTCATCACCAAGATTGTTACGCCGACCTTCAACCCCTGTACTGCCCCCCTAAAAAGAGATCCCTTTGGGACATCTTCTGTCGGCAGCTGAAGTGCTTGGCGGGATCATCATACCGCGTGGTACAGAGAAGGCCAGACCCATAGCTTGACCACGGCCATGGTATGGGTCCTGACGGACATATCCTCCGTGAATATTTGTGTATCTATTGATACTTAGACAAAACGATGGGTAGATAAATACATAGATAAATAGATAGATAGATAGATAGACAGATAGATGGATAGACAGATAGATAGATAGATAGATAGATAGCTAGAAACATAGATCGAAAGAAACATAGAAAGAAAGATAGATATAGATTATAGGCGAATAAAACAGCATGGACAGACAGACTGGCGGACTGGTTGATAGACGGGTAAGTTGTACATCCGTCTACCTGTCTGTCTATCCGTCTTTCTATCGATCCATCCATCCCTCCCCTCCCTCCGCTCTCCAACCACTCACCCAGCCAGCTAGCCAGCCACCCACCCACCTCCCTCCCTCCATCCCTCCATCCATCTCTCCATCCCTCCCATTGTTGTAACGGCTAAGGGCTTCGGGTTCTGACTGCTGCATTGGAAATTCGAAGATTTGCTCAATGTCTCTCCTGGCGAGCCCCCACCGAGGCAGGCTCGCTTGACAGATAGGAACTACACCGAAGTTGCCGCCGAGTATGTCCGAGCTGCTGCAGGCCGGACTAGGTCCACGACGAAACAGCATCTCACACACCGACAAACGCAAGTAAAGAAGCAATGCTGTGGACAACAGCAACAACAACACAAAACATGCACACAGACAGAGTGATGGAAGAGAAACCAGAAATCAACAGCTTCTGCTAGTCAGAAGACTCCTCAAATTTTCACGATACATAAAAGGAACTTTTAAGCCTCGCCTTACAAGCAGCAGCAGAGTGTTAATAAGTCGTGGTAATAGTCGTCGTCGTCGTCGCCGTGCTGGTTAACGTCGCTACTGTCGCCGTGGTGGCCGTGGCCGGTAGTCGTAGCCGCCGTATTCATAGTTCTAGTACCAGTATCTGTGCCGATACCAGTACCAGTACCAGTATAGTAGTAGTAGTAGTAGTAGTAGCAGCAGCAGCAGCAGCAGCAAAAGCAGTAGCAGTAGAATTGTGAAGCAAATACCTACAACTTATTGGGAATCTGGCCCGAATTACATAGATAAAACCTAGAAAACTGAAATAAAAACAACACGAAAAACAGTTCAAATAGAATAATAATAAAAAATACAAAGCAACCAACCACGATTGCAAACAACAATAATAAACAAAAAACAGAGCGGGCTCGCGGTTTGGTTGTATTGTATTTGTGCTCTTGTTGTTTAATTTTTGTTTTTCCAAAGAAAAGTAAAACAAACAACACCACACACACTGTCTTCCATGCTGCGCTCGTTTCTGGGTTGTATTTTATTTGCTTTATTTTGTTGTATTTTTGCTTATTCCAAGGAAAGACAAAACTACAACACACATAAAACACCAATAACACAAAACTAACACAACAAAAAAACACAACTACAACACCAACACCCATTGTCTTGTTTTCAGTGTTTGTTTTGTGGTTGTGTTGTCTTTTTGTTTTCATTTTGATTGTATATTCATTGTATATTCAGAAAATTAATACATCAATGATTCCCAATGAGTTAGTAGTAGTAGTAGTAGCAGTAGTAGTAGTAGTAGTAGTAGCAGTATTAGCAGCAGTAGCAGCAGCAGCAGCAGCAGCAGCAGTAGCAG
>CAJNJA010091552.1:1551-15895 GCA_905231915.1 Symbiodinium necroappetens
ACGTATTGTTGTCAGCAACCTGGATGGTGCACTGCTCGTAGCTCCCATAGAATCTCCGCGGAAAGCTGCTGGTGGTGATGCATTGGCTCTCGGGCAGAATTTCGCATGACCTCATGCGTGAACGGCTGTCGAAGCCGCCAACATACCCGCACAGTCGAGCTGCTTCTCCGCATGCAATGTGGTAAGCTGCTGCCAAAATAATACAGCTTCTAAGGGCCAAGCCCGGATGAGACAAACCATGCCGCTGTCGCAATACTTACCTGGCAAAAGGAATAGAGTGCAAGCGATAAGACGCAGAGGATGAACGAAGGCGGCTCCTAACAGCTACAGCGGCCGGGCCTGATACGCGGAGAGGTGGCTTTGAGAATCTGCGCACTGAGTCTGCCAACCAGAATCTGGCGGCAGAACCGCCTGACTGTCGGCCCTCCTTGGAAGGGGCTTGGACATTCAGCCGCGAAGCCCTAGCGGCAAATTCGAAGAGTCCCGAACAAGAAGATTTGAAAACCTTCTCCGAGCTTCGAGTAGAACTCGCATGGCTCGGCACCATCAAGATCGTTCGAGCTTCTGTCATTGGGGGCAGTGCTTTTCAAGTACCATGCTGCGCCGCAGTGCTCATCGTACCACAGGTACACAGCATAGTGCATGATGATGTTCTCGTACTTGTACCAAGGTCTTCCGAGCCGTGTCCAACCCTGAAACGCATAAACGCCACTGAGCGAAGAGCGGCAGTTGCTGTGGACCCGCAGGTACTCGAACACATTCGCCTGAAACACAGCTTCTACGAGTAGAGGCTAGAGGCAAACGGAAAGCATCGATATCCAAACCAATGTCCAGGCTTAATCATGCCGACTCTTTAAGAATCGGCAATTTGCGACATCGGCCTAAGACAATTCGTTACGCTCAGAGATTGTGATCGCATGAAGGCATGAACATGATATATCAGTTATTTCTTGCGTGCCCCTAACGGGAACATACAAATAACATGCTTTATAATCCCTCGGAGTTTTCTTATAATAAAAGACTTTCAGCTCATAGTCATAAGAACCCACAGACTTAGGAAAGCACACTGCCCTTTGCCGTGACCAAACTCAAGCAGGCGGCAGGACGAGTTGTAGTTCTTGTGGTCGTCTCCTTTGTTCATGGTCAATTGGTCAACTAGATCACCACCGTAGACACTGGAACGGAGCAAAGCAGAAGCTAGCGTGCCGGAACAGTCACTAAGCATTTCAATCCTAAGCCGAATGAGTAAACAACACGTGACACATTGCATGGGTCGCTAATAGCAACGCCTGGTGCATCGTCCGGCATGTTGCCATTACTTTCCATTCATGTGATCAACGATCTTTTGCTGTGTTCTTCAAGAGCCCGTCTCCTCTAGGCTAAGGGTCCTCCGGGTTAGTGCGTAATGCTTCTACTGTACATGAAAGACAACAAGGAATTTCAGCCTAACATCACGAGCTAACCTGCAGCACTGCATCCGAGGCGCAACCCCCGTACCCATGCCAAGATTTTGTGCACGCATTCATGCATACATGTGTGTATGTATGTGTAATGTACGTATGCCTATGCCTATGTAGACATATAATCATTGCCTATGTAGACATATAATCACATAGATGTGGATGTAGATGTTGGTGTCGATGTGTAGATGTAATGTAAGCCTAGGCAAAAGTACACGTACAGGTATGGCCATGGGTATAGGCAAAGGCACAATCACATGTATAGGCACAGGGACAGACACAGACGCGGGCATAGAGGTTGGCATGGGTACGTATGGGTAAGGATATAGATAAAAGTGTCGGCATAGGTATAGGTATACGTCTAGGTACATGTGCATGTGTACCTGTATTTGCATCTGTGTATGTATGTGCATGTTTGTGTTGTGTGTGTGTTTTTTATGTTTATGGAATCCTTTATGTATGTGTACTTGTGTATCCATGTCTGTGTCTGTTTTTTGTGGCTGAATGTGCGTGTGTCTGTGTCTGCGTCTGTATATGTATGTATGTATGTATGTATGTATGTATGTATGCATGTGCACCTGCAATTTGTCAATGGCAGATGGCAAGAGGATACGCCACGGATCTCGGATGGCATTGACTGACGATCATCCCTGGCAACCGACGAAAATAAGTTTTGGTGCACTCCCAGCCCTTTAGGGCCATCCCAGCACTTTACAATATTTGTAGCCTTTTGCAGCAAAGACTAGTAGTCCCAGAGTCCTGTATCAGAAAGGTCACAACAACGAAGATCGAATCCGCAATGATCCGGGCCGAGTGGAGTAGAAACGAAATCGCAAGGCTGGCCTGTCCATCATGCATGTACAGGGAATGTCAGTTTCACGTCCGCTGTGGACAGAAAGATGCCCAAGGGAGGACGTGCGCGCGTCGAAAAGCTTCAGTGGAAATACTTCCTATGGGGATTCCGAGGGGCCAGGTGCACAAACATCGCAGGGTAAACAACGATGCACTCCTGGCCCCTTCAAGCCATCCCAGCACTCTACAGTGATTGAAGCCTTTTGCAGGCAGCAAAGACTACTAGTCCCGAAGTCCCGTATCAGAAAGCTCACAAAGAACTTCGAATCCGCAGCGATCCGAGCCGAGTGGGATAGGACAGAATTTGCAAGGCTGGCCAGCTCATCATGCATATACAAGGAATGTCAGCTTGACTTCCGCTGTTGACATCAAGATGCCCGTGTTGCCTAACATGGATACACTAAGCGTTCTTATGCACAGCAAGAAAACACTTGAATGAAACGAAAACTCTACTGCGTGCGCTCCGAGCTTTCCGGCACGTTGCATCGCTCACTTTGCTGTGCTGTAGCAGCATTCGGCCCGGGTTCATGTAGCGCTGCACGGAGCGCGAACACTTCCATCTGCCACGAGCTTGTGCGCCGCAAAAATCTCAAACTGCATGGTATGCGTCTTGACTGGCCCGAAGTGCCGAAGAATACGCAGAGTGAGGTGCAAAGAATGGCGCAAGCGAGATCTCTTTCGAATACTGCTCCAGTCACAAATTGTCGAAGAGAATTGAGCCCGATTTTGCACGAAGGAACAGCCACTTGAGGAGCTGGTCAACATCTCTTCACGAAACAGTGTCTAGAAGAACACAGTCGTCAAGCTCTCCCGCTTTGGTAGGTTCTTAATCCTCGAGCCATGCAACTATGATGCCTCACGCATCTGGACGTCTTGAGGCTTGGGGCTGAATCACATGACTTCGATGCAATCCCAGAAGCTCACTAGGTTGAAGATATGTGTCACTGTGTCACCTTGCACCACAATGCCGGCAGCTGTGCAATAAAATCCGCGACAAGATCCCACAACATCAGGTCCACACCAGCTTTAGAACATGATGGAAAACGCGACTTCCGCACTTTGACAGCTTGCTATGAGAAAGGCAATTGAAGCTTTTCTGGTAAATGCAGGGTTGACCTGAGAAGAGCCCAGCCATATATCACAAATTTAGCATCAGTGATGCTCCTACAATCTTCGCAAAGCCGCGTATCAAGATGGTCATGGCTTCATCCAAGAGCCTGTGGTTGGAACAAGCTCTATCTACTGGCCGCGACGCACCATTCTTCAAACTCCTCCACAGCAGCTGAATACGGCTCAATGTGTTTTTGGCTTGACTCGACTGGCCTGCTAGTGTTCGTACCTTGGGTCTGGCCTGCGCACGTCCTACCTTGGGCTTTGGCTCGTCGGCGGAGTTCTTTTCGTCGCCGGCGACGGGCTTCGGCCTCGGCGTTTGAGTGCTGCCCGAATGCGATACGGTCGAGGAGTTTCGAACCCTCGTTTGGACGGCATTGTCAAACCACCAGCTGAGCTCTTTTGACGCTTTGTTAGCTTGCTGGAGCCACCCCTCGATGTCCAAGTAAATAATCTGCTCCGAAACATGGTGCTAACATGAACTGATCGCGGCGGCCCACGCATCGCAAAGCCTGAGAGGATAAGCCCCCTGTGCGAGCAGTTCAATTGTAGAAGCAGCTGCAAGCTCTCTCATCATAAGGGCTCTTAACACGACTATATTTATATGGCCTGACGAGAATGCACACAATCAGACTGGAGCCCTTTCAGTGCCAGGCAGTTTGTGACACAGTTGTGGGATGTTTGCATGCATCAGTTTAGCTGCACATGACGAGTGAACAAAGAATACTCCAGCCGTGCCGCACAGCTCCTGCAGCTCGCATCCCACAGGTTCGCGCTCCTGGGCCCTCACATGATTCGTGATGTTGCGCCTAGCCCGTGAGAAAACCGTACATGGAGTACCAAAGTGTATATTGGACGCCCTTGCTGACCACGACTTTCTTACCGAGATCTTGCGTTGATCGTCTCGTCAAATCGTGTGTCGAAAATGAAGATATGTGATTCGGGGGCAGCGCTGACTCGCGAAGGCGCCGAACTACAGATCTTGCGAGCACTTCCCGCAAACAACTCCCGAAAAGAACCAAGCATTTGATTCACTTGACTCTTCGCACCAACCAAACTGGTACATCTGATCCTGACGGCGTGGGCGTAGGTAAACCACCCGTAGCTCGGAGTGAGCCTCGGCCATCATCTGATTCACCCTGATGTGAAACCCGTTTGGCTATGCGAAGAGGTCGGGGATACGACTTGTGCTGGCTTTGCAGAATGATGTTGAGCTGCGTTTGCGTGAGTTGTTATTCAAGCCATCTCGACGGAGCATCGGCTGCATTTCGTTTTGTCTCAATGTGTTTGAGTCGCCAACAATCCCCGTTCCAGCCGGAAGAGCACCGGCAATTCGGCATAGGCGGTTCAAGCTTGGCCGTGAGGATCTTTCCTCTTCGAAAGCTATAATACAACAGGAAAATTGTCGGGGATCGTGAGCCTGCTCAGGCCACATAACGAACCCGAGCGGTTCATTTGAGACTCGAAAGCGCAACTCTGCCCTCCTTAATACCGATATGCTCATCGGGATATCGTCACATTTTTGCCCAAAGAAGTCTGAACGAATTCGGCCCAACAAGATCAGAGTCCAGAGGCGCTACAAGGGCTGGGGTCTCAACATCCTCGCGCTTTGTGCGCCGAGCCTCCTGCAACCAACTATCGTACTCAGTACCCAGCCCGACCCCACTAGCACCACAGGACGGAACCACTCTTTCAAGCGCAGTCTCTAGAGTCGCAAAGTCCTAAATAGCTGCCGAGCCTGAAAGGCCTTCAGGCATAGGGAGAGAAGATGGTGTCAAGGTTTGGTTGTCGAGCCAGACGTGCCACCGTTTCATTTTCGAAGAACAGGGCCCAAGTCCACCCCCTCGGCATAACACCAATCACAGGGTACAGCACGTTGTCACCCCGCACTGGGTGAAATCTGTCACTCTCTTCACTATACGCAGACACAACCATTAAACCGTACTCAATCCAGAAAGATGCGTTTCGGGGCTCCAAACCAGGACGCGATTTGACAAAGTTCGAACTGATCAAAACAATCTGAAACATCCGTCTCAGTACCCCTGCCAACAGGGCCTTCACCGCGATCTGCGAGGTGCCGTAGGCCTTCTTCAGAAAGATCTAAATCGCCATAGTTGACAGAGCTGCCAAGGCGTGTAACAGGAGGGGGTTAGCGATGGGCATTGGTGATATGTGCGTCAATAATCATGCGAATCGCACCACCTTCTTTCTTTTTTACAACAGATATGCCTAACTTACTATAACACGACTTCAAGTCCGGCAAGAAACGAACCCAAACTTGCACAGACGTCTGAAGACACCAACGCGAACTGCATCGTCCTTCCTGAGCTCCGGGTCGCAATATGGTTACTTCGGGCACACACCAGGATGATCTCGCTCAAAAGAGTTGACTTCACGTGGACCCCTCTCAACGTGAGTCTCCTTTCCAAAAGAGGAGGCAAAAGTTAAGTTGTTTCAAAGGCCGCGGTCTCGTGAACGATATGAGAATCTTGAGCCGTTTCATAGAGGTTGTTGCTTCTCATCATGTCTTGAAGCATTGCATGAAAAGTCGGACATATCTTCAGGACGATCCCCCGCCTCTGCGATAGACTCAATAACAGGAGCCACTACATGCTCCCGCACTGCAGTTCGAGGGCGATGAGATTGCTGCAAACGAAGTGAATCGAATTTGTAGCCTGCGAGACGGCACAATGATCGCATAGCGTTTTGAGCTCGCGTCGGCAAATCTTGATATTGGCCGCGCAAAGACAAGCGCCGCAACAGCGCCGGCCAGCCCCAGATTCGGTAGCCCCCCCCCCCCGGCGGCTCCGCCGTCGCCAGGTTTTGCTTTTCCTGTTGGAGTCCTGCGAGGCCACGTCCACGACCGCGCTTGCCACCCGTCCCTTGTTACCATTGCCACGAATAGCATCAAACTCCTCCCTGTACAGCCGCGCCTGTTTCTGGACGTTTGCACGCTCCTTCAACTTGGTGGCAATCCAGCTGTTGAAAGTGGTCGTCACAGCTTGTCCTGCAGGGCCAACGGACTGCTCCACAATCAAATCCAAGCCGCTGTAAGCGGAGTAGCAGGCGTCGGGCAAAGGCGGTTTCGATCTGAACCTGTCTTCGCACAGCTATCTCTCCCCTCAGAATATTCGACAGGTCTAGCTGATCAACTCCGACACCGACACGCACCACTATTCTCTCATGTGAAACCGCAGAAAATGGGAAGACCCCTGATGTTTGCAGCACGATATTCCTGCAAGGCTCGGGGCCGAACCAAGGGCCAGTCATCCATAGGACTACTCCGAAGCATGCCGACCCCCGTCTTGACGTCCAAGAACCTCTTTCCTCAGCGCCGCGATGTTCGCCAAGGAGCCGAATATCTCCTTTGGTGTTCTCTATGGCGAGAATCCATACCGCTTTATCCGACACGGCCACCACCATTTCGCTCGATGATCGCTGATTCTCTCAAAACAACTCCGTCGCCAATGCTTTCATCTGTAACCCTATCACCGAAGTCAAGGCGAGAATTGTTAGCAACCAACCATTCGCAAGCATTCATATCAATAACTTCCCCCTCATTGAATAAACTGGCCATTGCCTTCGCCCTTCTTTTGAAACCATCTAACTCACCCCGAGCCAAGGGATCTACACCGTGCACAAAAAGGCCTGGGCAGCTGGGAAATCACATCTACGTTCAAAGGTGATGTGGCGGCTCCTGAATGTCCAGCATCCGTGCTGGGACAGCCATCAGTCGGGCTAGATTTGTATTTGTCTAGCCCGTCGAAGCTCAGCTTGTGTGGTAGGGCCTTTGCATTTGTCAAAGGTCAAAGACAATGGCGAAGTCCTCCACAGCTTCTGACGAATTCGTTGGGGTCAAAGCGCGAGCACTTTGCCGGCAACAACCCAATGCCAAAGCTAAACAAATCGCCAAGATCAGCTCTGACCACCCTGACGCTTTGAAGAGGAATCGCTGAATTTCACTCTCCCTGATGCACACTTCAAATGCTGAGTTCGACTTCTCCAAGAGCCTGTGTCCTCGGGCAATCTCGACTCTGAAAGCCTGCAAGTTCGCCCTCGCGGCTTTCAGATCAGCAGGTTCTGCAGACAACAGCCAGCGACACACGTGAGATCCGACCACTATGGCACACACCTTCCGCGGAACATACACCGACAAATCAAGTACTTGGGGATTTCGAGGGGGTCAGTGCAAGGCGAGGACTCTCCGAGACTACTCTAAACCAAAACTCACGCGCGCAACCCTCTTTTGCCCGCGTGGTCGCAGGTCACGGCTTGAGCCAAAACAAAGAAACAAACTACACTCGCAAACTACTCGCAAACGTAAACTACACCGGCTACCTCACAGCTACGACGGGGCTACAGGGATCTACTCAGAAGGCTCAGGAAGTCTACCCTTCACAGTCGCCCCCATCCCTGCCGCCAAAACAGTAGCTTAAGGTGCACAGGTAAGCCAGCACACCACGCAGCCGCCACCAAAATGGGGCGCCGCGGGTGTGAAAAGCACCACTTTCACCGCACAGCCATAGCGAAAATGGCGCGCTGCGGCTGTCTCAGGGGCACGGTACCGCTGAGCCTTTCGCAGGACTAGTTTCCTGGCGATGCGCTCCGGGCCCTTTGCGACCGTGCTTCGGCGATGCGGCCAACATCTAAGCCCACAGAGTTGTCTACTACTGTTTGGGCCCATTCGGTCACCGGCGCCGCAACGTGGTCATTCTGACACATACATATCTCATACGACCACTCCCTGTTGGCACGACTACTCGTGGTGAAGTTGGAGCTGCCCGTAAGGAGGGTGAGCTCCTCGCCATGCCACTTGAGCAGCCCCTTGACCTGGCACACGCCTCGAAGCCCACTCATCATCCTTCCTCTCCCGCCTTCTCAGATTCTGATGAGATGGGGTCACCTGCGGCCAGCTGCATCTTGATGCCAGCCTGAAGCGCAATCCTTTGCTGCTCTGCAGGCCTTTGGAGCGTCTGCTTCTGGTCCAGGACCCCAGGACCAGCAGAACTTCTGCCCCATTCTTCTGCGCAGCCGGAAGGGCCTCCGTGACCTCTCTGCGGTCAAAAGAGAAGGCTATGAGCCACAGCACATCTCCGGCGCCGGACTCCAGGCAGAGCTTCACGCACCTCTCCTGCATGGACGCGGCAGAGGGGAGAAACTCCACCTTCTGCCCGGTGCGACTGCCCTTGAGGCCAAACTTCAGGGCGCACGGCTCCTCGTTGAGCCGGGCCTCCCGCTCTGCCTCCTTCGCTTACTCTCGGAGGTTAGCAGCCTGGCCTTTGGCACGGGGGTCGCTGGCCCTCGACCCTTCACGGCGCCTTGCTCCAACCGAGCTGGTGACCCGTCGCTGGGGCGAAACGCCACCTGACGACCGGGTCCCGTGTCAGGGTCCAAAGCAGCACGCCCGCGAGCTTTGGCAGCCGAGTTCTGGGCCTTAGCCTTATATAGCCTTCGGAAAACCCGGATACCCAGCTGGGATCGCTCCTTCTCCAACACGGCCAAACATATATGTTTGCATGGCAGACCGGAGGTCACGTACGACATGCAGGTGCACTTTCCACCCAACGTCTCTGCGAGACGGCGGCAACGAGACCACGTAGTTCCCAACTCGGGCCACTGTCTCGTTCGTTTAAACAAACGCAGCTTTCGCAACAAGCTCCTGCGAGAAAGGCACCGCTCGCGGATCGACATTCGCCTCGGGGTTGCGCCCTGCCATGAAAAGGCGAGCCTTCGCGGTCCAACTCCAGTCGTACCCCTCCACCGCGCGGGAACACTCCACCACGCTGAGCACGAAAAGGACCAAAACCACCCGTTTTACTGCAGTCCCTATCCATTCGGTTAGCTCTGCTGCCTGCGTGGACACCGCATCGACGACCATTACCGCGCCAACAGCGGCACCATCCACAACCCGCTCTAAGTTCGGGGCCCAGGCCCGTGGCCGCTGCCATCACCGAGACCGTGCGCGCGTAAGGATGATTCCCGCCGCTCCCCTAGTCGGGGTCGTAGGACGTGGGCTGGGAGCGAAACGCATCCACAGCCCCACGCCGAGGGCAAGTCCAGCCTGCATCTTCCTCCAAGGACGTACTGCGTGCAGTTGAGCCGGACCTCGCCTCGGTCGGATTGGACCACTCCCCAACATACATTACAGTACCATGAGCCTGGCGGATAGTCCAGGTCCATCACCTCAGACTTTTCCGCCTCTGCTCTGGCCTTATAGGCAGCATCGGCGTCGCTGGCATCCGTGAACTGGCGAGGCTTAAGTCTTACTTTCGCCTCCGCCGCCATCTTTGCCCTGTGCTTTGCTGCTCGCGTGCGGCCTCTCTCTCTCTGGAGAGCTTGCCACACGCTGTCGCCCTTGCTTTCTCCGCGTCTTATCGCGGCGAGGTCCGCCAAAAAGCGGTTGCTTCTCACCTTGCGCTCAGCAGCAGGTGGTTCCTCGCTCGCTATACCGACCCATTCAGAGGTTATTCCCAACCACTCCCCTGCCGCGTCGCGAAAATCGCTAGCGGTCAAAGGAACGGCTGCGCCGCTGTCGGCGAGGGAGCGAAGCGCATCTCCTCGCTCCAACAGCTTCGCTTTGAGAACCAACGACCTGTGGATCGTCTCCCTCATTTCAAGCAGCCGCAGCTTCGCATCAGCACCTAGGCCTTGATACCCTTCAACCGACAAAGGTTCCGCGAATTCTGCATCAGCTTGAGCCTGCGCTAGGGGCGATCGAAGGGTGAGGATCGGCGTCGCCCTCCGCAGGTTCTCACTCACAGCAGCTTTGACAAGCGAGCCAAGGAGACGTTTGGCAGGGGGCGGTAAGCAACACTTTCAACGTCCAAAGAGGCCGACATTTCCGCCTCCAATGCCGCCTCATTTTTGCTTTAATTCCTCCATTCCTTTCAAACGGTCTACCTCCTCTTGGTAGTCTGGGATTTCGTCGTCACCCCAGTCAATCTCGGCTTCAACGAAAGAAGGGGTCTCAACCTCCTCTTTCTTTGCTGCTCTTGGAGCCTGTTTCGCTGGCTCCTTTTCCTTAGAACCCCTGGCCTCTTCTCGTGGCCCAGCTTTGGCTTTCTTCGCGGGTCTTCTTTCACCACCCTTTCTTCCTTAGCCACTCGTTCCACTTCTCGTTTCTCGGGTTCAGCTTCGGCTGGAGCCGCTGCCTCGGCAGCCGGCTCAGCCCCTGAAGCGGTTGAGCAGGGAGGCTCGTTTAGCAGATTCCTCGGCTCGGTGGTTCAGGACCTTCACCCGGAGCTCCCTATATCGTCTGAACAGACGAGCCGCGTACTCCGACACGGGTTCCCATTCGAGCACGGTAAAGGGCTCCAGGTCTCGTTCCAGAGGAATTGCCATGGACCAAGCTCTTTCCAGATCACGCGGAGCAATCCCCGCTTGCGTGGGCGTCGTGGCAAG
Organism: Symbiodinium necroappetens; assembly: GCA_905231915.1. Classification (NCBI taxonomy): domain Eukaryota; class Dinophyceae; order Suessiales; family Symbiodiniaceae; genus Symbiodinium; species Symbiodinium necroappetens. The sequence goes on from CAJNJA010091552.1 coordinate 12,375, forward strand.
AAGAAACTCTACCACGGGGAGGAGTTCACTCCATTCGTGCGGATAAGCCCCACAAACATCATGAAGCAAGACCCCGAGCAGCTTCTGCGATTCCTGGCGAAGCCGCTCACAAGCTCCCATTTCAACCGGACGAAGAGGGGCCGCAAACTTTTGCTGAATCCCAACCACCGCACAGTACTCCTGGAAAACCACAATTCGGAATTCCTGTCCCCGATCCGATCTCAAGACCCGGGGTACCGTGCGGGATCGAAACATAAGCTTCGAAAACGCTCCCCGAACTTCCTGCCTGGTAAGGTCTCTGCACGGCTCGAAGAGAACACTGTGGGAAACCATGTCCACATACGAGAGAACATATCGGTTCCCTGCTGCATCCGCAGGCAGCATGGGCCCTTCGAAGTCCACCATCACTTCCTCCCAGCATTCCAGGTTCGTCGGCTTCACGCTTACACTTTCCTGCTTCGTCGGTCTCTTCCGCCCTTTCGCACAAGTGAGGCACTCGTTCACCATCACTTCAATTTCCTTCGTCATGTCTTGCCACCAGCAGATTCGCTTCAGAACTCTCTGGGTGTCTCGGCAGTTCTTGCGCCCTCCCATTAGTCCCACATGCGCCTGCCGGAAACAAAACTCCTTCCAAGTCATATCCCCACAAGCCTTGCCATTGGGCACCACGGGAACCCATCGAGCCACTTCCCATTCATCGATCTTCACGAGGCGTTCCAGCACTCCATCATCTCCGATCTGAAAGCGCTCGACGATCTCCCGGTCCTTCTCACAACAACCGGCTATCAGAGGAACCAAGGCCTGGTCTTTCTTCTGCTCAGCAGCCCAAGTCACCTGGAGGTCGACTCCCACCTTGAAGTCAGTTTGGTCCTGCAGTTCGCCTCGCGTCTTCTCTCGCTCACGAGCTGCATCTTCCAGCAAACGCTCCGGAACTCTGACTGCCTTATCCTCAGCCTCCGAGGACTCGGAGGGGAACCCTCTCGAGTCCCTCAGGGCCTCTCCTTCTTTATGGAAACTGTAGGGGATCGGCGGCGACCCGGGGACCAGCAGCAGCCGGTCCCGGTCGCGCGACTCCGCCCCCAGCACCAAATAAATCCTTCCCTCAATTCTCGGTTGGTGCCCTGGACCGACCTTCTCAAACTTCCAAGTCCAACTTCCTTCCGGTCTTTCTTCGAACCACAGCACGCTACTCTCAGGTCCCTTGCGGAACCTTTCGGGCAGTTGCTCCCAAACCACTACTAGCCCTCGGGCGTAGTGGCCGGCGAACGCGAAGAAGCTCTCCAAGGCCTCTTTGCAGTCGCGGCCGGCTTCGTCCAAGCCTCCACGATCTCTCGCATACTGAGCAATCTCGTGCAAGGTCCTTTCCACGACCGTCCACTGTTGGACCCAGGACTGGTCTCCAGGTTTCCTTCGCCATCGCTGGGTGAGGTCCAACGGCCACTCCGGATTCACTACGTGACACAGCTCCAGAGGTAACTTTCCATCCAGAGCGTACACCGTCACCCCTGTCCGGTTCCTCCAGCCGTCAGGCTTGCTCACCAACAGCCTCTCCCTCGCTTCCAGCGGACATCCACCAGAACCATTCCTTTCATCAAGCTGTTTCGGTCGCGGTCCTAAGCTCTCCTGGGCAGAGCTCAGTTCGAGAGACCTCTGTCGAAGAGCCGGCCAACACCTCGATGCCAGGAACGGATCCCGCCTCGGGTGTTATAGAGGCACGATCTTCACTCAGATCCGCTGTGGTGGTGGGAAGAGGCCAGGGGGCGGTCGAGGTTCTGGCTGCTTCCAAACCCTTAATCGTGGAGGCCGTTTTGCTGGCAAGGGTTTTTCAGCGAGAACAGTGCCGAGCGGTAGCCGCGGCCTGGGGAGCCGTTAAACTAGCGGTGGCTGAAGTCCCAAGGTTGAGTAGAGCGAAGCCTGGTTGGACGGTCCTGTCAAAGGCTTGTCCTGAGTTCAGGCACTCATCCCCTATTGAGCCGTGGCCAGTGGAAGCTGTGCTGCCCAAAGGTACCCCGAGCGTAGTGGAACTTAAGTCTGCTTGTGAAGACTTGAAGATTTCTGTTGCAGAAGCGATGGGAACGACAGCTTGGGGCCCTTGGTTGGAAAGAGAGACGAAGGAAGCTTGGGAGCATAGCGGAGTCTGCGCGCGCGGGCGAAGGACCGCGTTGTTCGGCCAATGCATGAAATGCATCGCTGAGGGGCGGTGAGTCACCAGCTCGCGCAACAACTTGGCAACTGATGTAAACAGGTCAACCCTTACCGCATTGGCAAGCTTCCGGCCGGTAAGCCGGGCCTTGCCCTGCCACTCAAAATGCAGGCCTGTGCCGTCAATATCTTCAAACGGGGGTTCTTCCAACGAGATTCTCGGCTGAAAACCCGGCAAACTTCGCGTCAAAAACTTGCTCAGCTCCGTGGTTTTGCTCAGGCGCTCCCCTTCTGTGCAGTAATCTGGTACATACAACACTTTCAGGACTGGAACCGCCCCTGACTCAGCCAAGATCCGCGAAAAACAACAGAACGGGTGGGACGACACTGGCTTAGAGCTTCCGCCCCCTGCACCCGGATCCTGGTCGGAACGATCCAAGGATCCCGGGCGCATCTTCTTGCCAGTCATCTCAGCAGAGACCAAGGAATCACTTTCCCTGACTCTTCCTCCCCAAGAAACTCTTCCAAGGAAAATTCCCGGAGTTGGCCGATGAGTCCTTGAAGGTCTTTTGTTCTCTGCAGCAAAAGTTCGTCCCGCTCGGGAGGGTTCCTCGACAACCCATCCGCGAGCCGAGCCGATCTTCCGCTCAAACTTCTCAAGGTCGAGCCGTCAGCCAGGAGCTCCGACAGCCATCTCAAATGTTTTGGCTGGATCTCCTCGCTTGATTGAAGGCGAGTAAGGTTACTGTGGTCGGTCCACATGATGCACCTCAAGGGGCCTAGCATCCCTTTCACCGCCCGACGGACCTCCAATTGAGCATACGTTTCCAAACTCAATGGTGCCCACGCTTGTTGTGGGGGGGTTATAACCCCTTTGAATGCGTACACAATACGTTGAATCCGCACAGGTCCTCCCGCATCTGTACCGCCACTCCACCAACAGCGTATCCAGAACTGTCTGCGATCTGTTCCAACGGATGTTGCCCACGGATCGCGGCGATCTCGTCCACCACAAACAATTCTATTGTGCGCTTCGCCATCAATTTGATAGCGCGCACAGCCAGATCTCCCAACGACTCTCCAGGCCCCGCCCCAAGCCCGCCTCAGGGACCAGGGAATTCCCTCCCCTTGACGTATTCGCCAAGAATCTTGGCGCAATGCGCGTATTGGGGTTGGAGGTAGTACCGGAGAAAGTTGGTACAGCCAAGGAACTGTTGCACCTGCACCTTTTCTTTCAACGGCGGAAACCTGACTATCGCGTGCGTCTTTTCCTTCTGCACTGACGCACCACGCCTGCCGACCACGTGACCCAGCAGTTCCCCTTCAGTCACTGCTATCTTAGCCTTCTCCGTTCCAAAGCTCACGCCGGCCATTATGGA
>CAJNJA010091563.1:0-19707 GCA_905231915.1 Symbiodinium necroappetens
TACTACTACGACTATACTACTACTACCACCACCAACCCACTGCCGCTACCACCACCACCACCACCACCACGACTTCTCCTGCAGCGGTGGTGCTGCTACGGTTACCACTACCACTACCACTGCTACCGCCGCGACCACCACGACCACGACGTTGACGACGACGGCGGAAGCACCGACGGCAAACGCAACTGCTACCGCTAGCTGAACTGTTTAGCTGAAGTGACGGCTATGAGTCCTTTACAGCTCCATCTGAGAGCCCTAGGAGCGGGAGTCTTATGTACTAAGGGGTTAGCTGCTGTCTCGACACAGATATTGAACAGAGCGTGAGCACCGAGAAGCCAAGACCACCTGCACGCTGGAGGACTACTACGATGACCCGGCCGAGCCCGAGAAAAAGGCAGAGCTCGAAGATCAGAAAGAAGAAGCGACTTGTCTGTCTGTCTGTCTGTCTGTCTGTCTTAGCATTCGTGCACTGTAGTGGTACAGGTCCGTGGCCCGCTACCTGAAAGTCTGGCTTTCGGGTTGAATTGAATTGGGGATCAGATCGTCTAAGGCCCTTGCAACCCAGCCAGCTGGTCAGATGGGGCAGCTAGGAGCTTCTGTAAGTCACAACAACACTGCTCATTTCATGAGCTGCATGAGGAAATCATGCGTGTAAATGCGGTCATTGTCGTTATGCCGACGTATGTCCGTATGCTGACGTTTGGCACTTGCTGCAGGGGAGCAGTGCAACTTCTGGTCTGAGTCAGAACGGTGGCAGCACACTTTGAACAGGATTGCTCCTTCGATCCAGATTCGATGTTTTCTTCTCTGTGCGCCAAAATAAAGCAATCAGTGCACAACGTTCTCCTCACTGCCATCAGCATCGGCAACAACACGTGACAAAAGCAAATTTGGACTTTGCGGTGCGAGAGTTTCTGGAGGGCACGTCAGGCCAAGCAAGCTAAATTGAGGATTGAGGCTCCTTGGGCTTCAGGATGTTGAGGCCAGCAAGATTTCAACGAACGGCCGCAGCCCTCAAAGTGCAAACCTGTAAACCCTGTAACTTAGGTCCTTGGTTTCATACCCTTTACCCAGAACTTCTTTGAGAATCACCGGAGTTGAGACCCCCCCCCATACGCAGCACCCCTCTTTAACCCTAAGCCTCAACCCACGCGTCCTTGCTAAGTAGGAGGGGTTTGCAAGTCCGAACAAGCCAAGGACCTCGAAGGAGATCAAGAGTGAGCTGCTTCCCGGCACTCTTCCGATCTCTTCCGGTACACGCTTAGATTTCCCAAGCTGCCCCATACCTCAAGGTCTCCAGCGCTACGCAGTTCTTTGTCGAGGTAGCATGGTGCGACTCCGAATTGAAGGCTTGCAGTGCGTTTAATTGACTGTGTTTCTTCGGCATATACCAGACAAAGCCCATGGCTAAGACCTTGGCAATCGGAGCAAAAATACGTGTCTGCGATTGAAACCCAAAGCCCAACAAGTTACCTGATCGTTAGTTGTGGTAGTTGCAGACATGCTTCGCAGAGACCTCCCAGCAGCCGTGTGCAAAAAAGTGCGGGGAGTAGGCTTGTGTAGGACCGGGTATGTTTGCAGAAGTGTGGCTGTCAGCATTCATGGAGCATCCTACGCATGGGCAGAACAAGCCCAATGAATTGAAACAGCAGGGGCCCCCCCGGCCTTGCTGCGCCATCCCACCTTGTAAGGGGTAGCACCGGGTAGTAGTTGTCAAACTTAACATATCTCTGGCGTTAAAGCTTCAGGAGCAGGGTCGGTGCAGTCCTGGAGTCCCGGAGGGCTCAAACCCCTTCGGGCCGTCAGGTCCTCAATCTCGAACAACTCTTCGAACAGAAAGCGAGATGGGCGTTCGTACGGGCCGGTTATGACCTCTGCCTGCACCGCATACCCCAGTCCCTTGCTGTAATTATTCGAGCCCTACGAAGAGTTTCATTCAATCTCCTGCTAGGTCATTGCATTGCCTCCAAACATGTTGGAGGTTTGTTGAGATCCAGCCTGTAGTCCCGACGGCCTCACACCCTACCAAATCTGAAAACCCAAACCCCGTGAGACCTCGCCCCTTGCTTGTCCGAGCTCAGCAAAAGGCCCCAAGCCCCCTCCCTCCCCTTCTTGGCATCATCGCCTTCGGGGCGCAGCCAGCCCGACTCAGCACTTGACGAACTTCCAGGTGGGTTCGACACCCTGGTGCCTTGCGCATATACAGAACAACTCCCTTGCCTTCCCTTCAGCAGTATGTAAAGTTTTTGGTTAGTAGTATTGTTCGTAAGTTCGTGTGATGATGATGATTACCGAGAGGGTGAGTGATATGAGACCCGTCATGTTGGGATCCCGGTCGCACTACTCAAGAAAGCGCCGGGGGTTCTGAATCAGGGATCTACGCTGGGCTTTTTTGGGTCAGGAAGGGCGTAGGGGCCCACTGCAAGGTGTCAAGGGCGGTCCCATCATTCCCCCAAATGCAGCTTTCAGGTATCCTGCAGTGCTGAGCCTTCACCCATGTTGCTCAGTTGTCTGATTTTTTGGTGTCAGATTTCGTATCATGCCAGCGGTAGACTTAAGCCATGTTCAGGGTGTGACAGATGCAGCTTCGGAAGCCATCCCAAAACCTGTTCTCTGAGGCCTTGCAGTGCGAGAAAACCAAGGATGCCGAACAGAGATGTCCCGTGCCCCAAGAAAACCCAGTAGTGGAAGGTTTTTGCGTGGTTCTGTCCATTTCAGCCAGCGTTCTTTTCGGACCCTGCCGTGGCCGCTGGACGGATGGTCAGCATGACAATTTTTTGGCTCTAGAGCCCGCGTCCCAGCTACACGCCAACGTCCCAAAAGCGGCACTCCCAACTTATGCCAACCCCCGTTGCAATCAAGCCTCACATGAGCGACCCCGACTCGCTTCATGAAAAGATTCCGAAGTTCTCTTCTACCTAGGTAGCTGTTTGTCTGTCTGTGTGTCTGTGTGTCTGCATGCATGCATGTGTATACATAAGGTATACATTAAACAGTCAAGGAGAGGACTCAGTAATATAAAGCAATGTATGCCTGCATGTCTGACTGAATGCATGCATGAACGAGAATGAATGTGTGCATGCATGTGTGTGTGTGTATTGTATGTATTCTTGGGCTTATTCATCTGTTTATGTATGTACGTACAGTACATGTAATCGAGCGAGAGGAGTACTTTCTTAGATCGTTCAAGAGCCAGGAAGTACATAAACATGCCTCTACGCCGAATATCAACACAGAGAAAGACTCACATGTGTATTTGATGTGTATGTTTATACATGTATGCACACACAATACAAATATATATATATGTATATGTATATACATATATATATATATACACATACACACACACATATATATATACATGCATATGTTGTTGTTTGCATGCATGTGCGGATGCATACATGGATGGATGTACGCATGTATGTATGTATATATCTATGTATGTATGTATGTATGCATGCATGCATGTATGTATGTATGTATGTATGTATGTATGTATGTATGTACATGTGTATGTACATGTACAGCACCAAAGTTCAATATAGTACGATGTAACATAAGGTCAGGTGAAAAGATGTACATGATGCCCACACATCCAAGTAAAAGGGCCGACTGTGCAAGCTTCTTGTTTAGCCCGAGTAGCTTGCTTTTAGCTGGTGGGCAACAGGATGCCTACGGTGTAAAGCAGCGCCTACACTCCTGGCCTCAAGCTATAAAGCATAACCCTGAAGCAGTGCCTGGGATCCAAGGCACAAAGCTGCAGGAGGACTTTGACCTCAAGGCCCGAATTTCAGGATTTCTCGCACGGCTCAGGGATCAAATGCTGCCGGTGGGCCTACAAGATTGGTCTGGGATCTGTCCTAGCTACATGATCACATGGGTGCATAGGCATGGGCTTTGTAAATGGTGTCGTGAGCCGTCGAAGTCCAGACTTGTGGACAAGCCAATTGAAGTTTGTAGAGCTTGGCCGCACGAGGTGTATTCAACAAATTTACCTATCACAAGCAAATGCTTCTTGGATATTTGTGAGCAGCCAGTGCTAGAGCTAGAGGCCACTGGGTGCTTGCAAACCATCGTCAAACACTTACTAGCAACTCGTAAATCCCTGAGTTTCGGGGAAAATATCTACCAACAGTGCGTAAATCCCTGAGTTTCGAGGGAAATATCTACCAACAGCTCGTAAATGCCTAAGTTTCGGGGAAGGAGTACCTGTTAGACTTCAAGCTTGCGGACGATATCTGCCACCCCAAAACCGTAGCGAAGCAGGTGAAGACCCTTTCGGAGGAGGGTCATGCGCGAGAGCCTGGGCCTCGGAGCTGCAAAACGTCAAGCATTGCAAGTTCCGGCTCCGAGCTGAGCGGTCCCATCATAGATGCCATACTTTCTGTATGAGTAGAAGTATACTGTTATATTCTTGCTATGACTATTGTTATTGGGATTCTGTGGCCGGTGCAGCGGAACTGCCGTCTACAGTGTCTACTTTGTTCGTTTCATTGCGGCTGGCAGGTGAATGCCTCTTCAGACAAGAATGGGGAAAGAGAGGGTTCAGGCTTCAATGCTGCTCATATGTACCGGTCACGCATCTGAAAGCATACTCACAGAGAAGGAAAAGGATCGGGCTCACACACCCTTCTCATCGAAAGTTTTCATATCGGCAATACTTTCTCGCGATTGTCATAGTCCTCGTTGACCGATGCATGCGCACAGCGCCAAAGTGCAAGTGCAAGATTCCCGGCGCAGATCGCTTTCGTGCAAGTTGCCACTGCAGTAACTCTAGAACAACAGGAGTTGGCAGGAACTTGCGTGTTGTTTTGAATTCGGAGTTGTACAATCAATTCAGCAAAGACCCTGCGCTTGGTCTTGAGGCCTTCCTTGCGCCAGCCGAGGCTCAAGTAAGCTCACTTGGCCAGTGTCAGCTCCTGTTCATTTCAGGCCCCCGATTTCATATTCAAGATGGCCCTTCGCCTTCTCTTCGTCCTCGCCGCGACTCGCTGCGCGGAAGCCTCTCTTCGAGGAAACCTTCATGCGAGTGCCGGGTCCATGAGCACCGACCAGCTCCGTGAGACCGTGTTGCAAGAGGCGAGCTTTGCCAGTGCGAGCTTGTGAACGGCAGGTGGTGAAGATTACAATGTATATTGCATTTGTGTGTGTGTGGCTGTGTGTGTATATATGCATACATGCATAGTGATACTACTATCTTGGTAATAATAAACAATAGTTCAAGAAGGTGATAAGTACTAACAAGAAGAACAACTAGATCAATAATAAACGTCGTAATTAGAATAGTATGGCAGGAAACCTCGGGCCTCCGGCCAGGTCATGGCAGCTCTGGGAACCGGCAACCGCGTTACCGACAAGCGCCTCAAGAGCATCGAGGCCCCGGATTTCGAACTTAATGCAGTCGTTTGAAACAATAAGAAATACCAGGTTTAAGAAGAATCAACTTGAAAGAATGGTAGTATTACCAAGAACATTAATACTGCTCGTAATACAGTACCGCTATTCTGATTTAGGGCGGTGGTGTTTGGAGCAGATTTGAAATGCACTAGACCGGAGCCGTGCGCTGCTACCGACTATTTGCGTGGCAGAAAAGGGCCTTGAGACTCGGGAGTGAAGCCACATACAGACATACATACGTAGGCACGTGCGTACATACATACACACACACATATATATACACATACATGCATACTTACCTACATACATAGTTTGGGTTTGGGGTTTAAGAGCAAGGTTCATTCATGGCCACGTGGTATGGTTGATATGGGGCTTGTAGGGTTCAGTAACGGGCTGAATAGGGTTTTTAGGAAGTGGTCCATGTTGCACCACAACCAGAAGGGGAGTCGCGCAGGTGACAGTACTGACATTAGTGACCATGGGCATCATGATTTTCATCCGTACTTGCGGCACCACCATAACCACAGCATGTTCCATGTCAACATCGCCAGCGTGTGATAAACTTCTCGTCATCGCCATCGTGAAAGTCCTCGCTGTTACGGCGGAATATTTGCTACGACCCCGGTTATCAGCAGAATCAGACCAGCCCGGCAATCATCGAGAGGTTTACCTCAAGAAGTCCTGCGACATGAGGATTCGGGTTTGGGCGGCTGTTCTTTGCAGGTTCAAAACAGGATGTCGCAAGGCAAACTGCACAAGCTCGTCAGGTTGGAGACCATGACAGGACACCTGTGTGTTAGCCACTGTGATAACGAATCTCAGTGAATGACGGCAGTGGCCCAACTTGGTGCAGTTCAGTGAACGGGCATTGGGGCAGAAAGCCAGCAAGCGTGTTTGTGCGCTCTTAAGCCTCTGACGAGGCGGTTTTGAAGCCAACCTTCGTGGCAATGCCCAAGAACGAGCACGGCAAGTTGGAAGATGCAGCTGCCAGGTGCGGGAGTGTTGTCCATTGCGCCGTGGTACATGAACCCCTACCTCTTTCTATCTCTCTCTCTCTCTCTCTCTCTCTCTATATATATACATATATATATACACGCAAGCTGCTAAGTGATGGGTGTGTGTTTGATACATACACACACACACATATATATATATATAGAGATATAGTAGAGACATTAAATGAATACATGAATAAATCCGAAGTAGGCACTCTGAAGCACTTTCGGTGCTTAGACCCGAGATCCTAAACACTGCATCGCAGATTCGTCCTAGCAGGCCGGAGGCAAAAAAAGCCCTAGATCCCCATAGCTAAGCCTTATCTCCGAGATCCTCTGAGCCCAGCTAGTTGGAATTGTCGCAGCTACCCAGAAGACAAAGTCCTCCCATCTCGGTCCCAATAGATCATGGCAGAGTAGTAAATAGAGACGCCTTCGACGGTGCGACTCGCGGTCATTACTAACTTGAGCAGTTAGATCTCCGGGCCATTTCGCTCCTGAGAGGTATGTGCTGCATCGGCTCTTCGTTCAGCGCCACGCCATGCAAATCAAGGGCTTGCAGGCCGATGGCATGGACTGGAAGAACGTGACCACCTCAAAGGTGCTGGAGGAGCACGGGCTTTTAGTCAGTGCGACCTGGGCATAAGATGCTTTGGCCATTTGGGTTTCAGCGGTAGAAGCTGGCAGCATGAAAGGCCTCACTTACCCCGTGCGTTTAGATTCTGAACGGCAGAATGTCTCAAGTCCCCGATCTGATCTGTGTACTGCGATGGCTGCGATGGTTTGTGAGCTGCTTTAGTGCTGCACTGATTAAACAGCAGAACAGCAATCGATCGAACAAACGTGTAGCAAAGGAGCAGCAGGACCATGCAAGTATGGCGAGCGGTGTGAGTGCAGCACGCAATGTGTAGCTTGATATCGAGATTAAAGCCTGGAAGCCATTCAGGTAATACTGTACGGCAGCAATGCAACAAGCCTGCAACCTGCAGCGCCGCAACACATACGATCAACCTCGTGCTGCAATGGCACTACGTCTTTCTGCTTCCACTGCCCTCCAAGACAGAAGTTGTGAATTCAGGAGCATGTGCCGTCCTTTGTCTTGTCGCTCTTCGAAGAGCGCTTGAAGGACCGTGAACACTAAGCCTAAAATGAACATTTGATCCTTAACGGTCGACCATGAATCTAGCGCTGATTCTCAGCTGCAAATCATCCCTGACACTGATCTCTGATCTCATCGAAAACAGACGAAGCTTTGATACGAGATGCATCATTTCGCACCCTAGCGTATATAGTCACCTTAAAGTCGAGAAGGACCAAGGGCTCGGACTACACGAGCTCACGGTGCTGGCAGCAACGTTGGAGCATTTGAGCCCCGGACGGTTTTAGCATTGAAAACCGTCATGTAAGGCACGAGGCTGAAATGCCAATGAATACCAAGGTACCGTGTTCCGAAAGGCGAGCCTAGCTGCATCCAAAGATGGTGAGCCAAGGATTCACGACGAGGCAGTGCAGCGACTGGAGGTTGTCTATGCGGCCCATGGCCTCTCCCAGGACGCTCGGGTGAAGGAGGTCGCGCTGCAAGACCTCATCGATACCTACATGACCCTCTTCCTTGTGGGCTCCCAGAACTTCTCAGCTACCAGCGTCTCGAAAGAGCGCGACCTGATTGTGGAGAGCTACCCGGGTTGGCAGGAGACGCGCAAGTTCACGATGCAGGTGCGCTCAAGCATGGTTGCCGACAAGGGTTCCAGCTCCGATCCCAACTTTGCGCTCGAGAACTTCTCCTTCCGTGCGGCGACGGAGATTGTCGAGGAGATTGGGGAACGCTACGGTCGCTGGCAGGATTCGGAGTGCCGTGACTTGAAGGCTTCACTTCTCAAGTCCGAGCATGCTGGAACAGGGCGCGTCCTGCTGAAGGACTTCTATTCCGCGGCTTTGGGGGGCCAGTGGCAGTTCCACGGTTTCTTTTGAACTGTTGTTTTGGTTCCATGCCATTGGTTCGCCAAGTTACTTAGTATTTCAGTTTTTTCGTGCTCCACCAATCAAGAATCAAGACGCCAAAAAATCCCCAAAGCGAGGTTCTCTGAGAGCATCGAATACTTGCGAGAGCTCGGTGCGCTGGACGAGTCGGACCGTTCGCACCTCGCCGTCTTTATCCCGAACTACGTCAACTCACAGTCGAACTGCGTGGCGTCATCCAGTATCTATTCTGTTTCTAAGCTGCAGCTTCATTGAGGGTTACCGGTTAAGCTCGAGGTGTAGGGTTGAAGCCTTGGAGCTGCTCCTCACTGCGAGGGCTGCATGCAGTCGCTGGCTCAGACAGTCGCCCCCCCAATGAACTGCCTCTCAATACAGGTTGACCTCACGTTTGGGCGCTTACGAAACTGCAAACGTTTGAGTCTAAACGTGAAAAGCCTGCATCGCCCGAACACCGAAGCTTCGACGAACGAAAGCGGGGTCTGAGATCCCGCCTCACATGCTCTAATATCCTAAATATGCTAAGGTCTGTTGCATCAACGAGTGCGAGGCCCTGATGGGCCACCTCGAGGCCAAGGCAAGCCTGGAAGAAAAGGACTGTCTGTGTATCAACGGATGCCTGAGGGATGTGTCGGAGATGGGGCTCTCTCCGTTCTCTCCCTTTATGACCTCAAGTCCTGAGCCGGGAAGCTTTTTCCGTGCTCTGCTGGTTGTCGGAGCCCCTGGAACTTAAGCCCAAGCCTCAACTCAAAACCCTCAAAACTCGCGTGGACTAGCAGGTGGCTGCTCCTCAAGCGGAGCCCAAAGAAATCCTTGAGATTGTTGCCTCGCTGCCCTCCGCCACTGTGCGGACGCCTCGCACCTTGTCTGGTTTACATGAGTCTTTAGGGTTTGATTAGGGTGCAAGTTACGGCTTTCAGTGAACTGTAACTGGTGTGTTGGAATAGTTTTGGGGGAACCGGATGTTGCGCCCTTGGCTGCAAAGTCCCGTTACTTGGTTCTGGGGCTAAGCTTGTAGGCTGTAGTGTATAGAGTGCTTCGCCAGAAATCGTCATTGTGACTTTCTTTCAGCCACAGAAAAGCTTCAACCCTACACCATAAACCCTTCGAGCTCAGACACCTCGCCCGGGTTGTGCAAGCTTCGAGAGCCGAAGAACTATTCCTTGACCTGTTGTGTCTTCTGATGTAGCTACTGCGACTCTCTATACAACCTTCGAGTTTCCACTGAAACCGGGCTATCTGGGTTTCTCCATGCCATCATGCCTTGACCCTCATGAACTCGTGCCTGCCAGGGCGAGAGCGCGAGCCGAAATCCTATCAAGAGACCTCGTCTGGCAGACTTCGAGCTGCGAGAGTGTAGTAAAAACCTCCAGAAAGCCCTAAACCCTGAGCCTCCCAGCCTCCCCGAACATTCCGACGTCCTCAGGGGAGCTGCCGGAGACGCTGACAGCGCGCCTGCACGAGGTGGCCGCGCAGCACGGGGGCTCGGTGCCTTGGACCTTCGGGAAACTCAGGGTGCATGGTGTTTTGAGTATGGCCAAACTCCCGAATCATGAACCCGCTTATTTCGAGCCACCTCCGCAGTTCGCTTGGAATCAGCAAGTGCCGGATCCGGAAAAGGAGAATAACCAGTAGCCGGATTTTCGAGACTGGCAGAGGTCCGGTCATTTGTTGACGACGAAAGCTGGCGAGCATGTGCACAACCATTTGAGGTGCCGCTTCATGGGCGCCTCTTTGCACAATGGCTGCACCATGCCTACCCGCGTGAGTGTCCGTATCCTCACACGGCGGGCAACTGGGTCTGCAGCTGATTGGAGCGTTGGGGGATCTACGTGGATGTGGTTTTGGGATTTCGATGTGTCGCCGCAGGTCTGAGATCTTGATAAAAGGCCTCGGCTGTGAAAGCCCATGTTTCTTACCGTGCACGTTCAGAGTCTCGCAAAGCGTGATTACAACTTGGATTCACTTACATGTCGTTTGTCCGGAGAGACATGACTGCCTCGCGAAGCTGCCGGAGTCTCTGCTTCGCAGGCTGTTCTAGTTCTAGGTTTAAGGTCTCGAAGCTGTTCGTGGAGGGTTCATGGTTCGCGACTCCCTGCTTGCGATGCGGGAGCCTAATCAAACAGTACGGGAGTAGTGCACAACAGTTCGAAACCTGAGGTAAGACGAGTCCCATGACGGCCGACGAGTGGATGCAGGCAAGGGGCCAGCCCGTATCTGCGACGAAACTCGGCCGAGAAAAGTGCAAATGGCAGTTCAGAGTTCAAGCCCGGGGCTCAGGGCTTTTGATTTTCTTTCGTAGTTTACCGTGTGCCTGGTTTCTACGACCACAGATGCACGGGCACAAAGAACTTGTGGTGTGGTTTCGTGTGCTATCGGAAGTAGCACCTCGCCCCCAAGGTATGAGTTGTGTTCGCACAGGCCGTTGGCACATGTGTAGGCGTAGAAACGTGTCGGACATCCTATGTGCGTGCTGCGTACTGTTACAGCCATGCAGCTCCAACATCACGTCATGTACTCCTCGCACCAAAAGCCGTCAGGACGGAGGACATGAAACGCTACGTGGATGCAGTGCCCTCTGCGCCCGCACCGGTGGGGCTCCCGTGGTCCGGCGAGGAGCAGCTCGTGACATCGACGCCCCGCTTCGTCTTGGGGTCAAGCGGCTCAGGGTTTGGAATTGGGGGGGGGGGGGGGGTTCTACAAAAAAGGTAAGTTAGGGTGCGCATATGTGTATGTGTGTACACATACATATGTCAGAACCAAAAGTTGCAAAGGATTTTGATGATACTCATGATGAAGATGCTGTGGTTGATGATGAGGAATGCTGACGCAGAATGGGGGACTATGCAGGGTTTAGGGTTCTGTGCATGTCTGAGCACGGGTTAGCTGCTAGCGGTTGTTGCCATCATTTCGGACAGGCTGCTCTTCATGACACTGGAACAATGAGCGTTCAGACTGTCACGATGATGATTGACATCTCCGATGCCACATTTTCATGCTCTTCAGAAAGGTCTCGGTGTTTAGAAGTCGGAACCGTGAGCTCGCACAGGCTTATCGGGGACTGTGGACTTGGTGTAGGGGTATGCGACTCTAAGGACGAAGCCGAAAGGATCCTCAGGCACCTGGGGAGGGCTTCTTCGCAAGGTCTTTTTCGTGATCTTCGGTCTGACTGCCGCCTCTTGGGCTTGGCCTTGTATAGGAGCTTTCATGGTTTGTTGGCTTCTGGTAGGTTCGTTTTGTACGTCTTGGATTAGAAGTCTGGACTGTGAGGCCTTCTCCTTCGGGACCCATGTCTGGCAAGCTGGACGAAAGGCAAGATCACCGCTCCTCCCCTGCGTGCACAAGCAGCACGCTTGCTGAGTGCAGCCGGGGAAAAAGTTGCAAGATTTGGAGCTAGTAATTGCTCCTTTTCACGGCCCGGCACAGACGGCGAAAGTCCGTGGGCTGTCGCGACCGAAGAGGTGGATGGTAAGGGAATGGCGAAGAAAAGAGTGGCCTGTAGCAAGCTGCCAGCATGGCTGCAGTTGGACCACGGGGCTTGCAAACCTACGACGCGCCCTCGAGCAAGCAAACACACCCCTCTGAATATAATGACATTGCATACCCTATGCTGCCTATACTCCAAACTCAGCACATTCGCTTGTCCCTGAGGTTCGACATCAGTCATGCAATGCCCCAACCCGGCAGGATCTTTACAAGCATGAGCCAACCGCCGCAAGTTTCTGCACATTGAGGCTTTCTGCCGCGAGTGCAGAGCAGAAGCTACAGGGCCAGCGGAGACGCTCAGAGGGAGTGCGAGGTTTGCTGTACTGATTTCAACTGATGTCTGCTGTTAATGACCGTGCCGACAAGGATTACCAAGACTAAGAGGGTTTCTGCTGCTGTGGATGAGGAAAAGAGGATGACGAACACCAAGAGGAGGATAATCGTGATGATGATGATGGTGGTGATGCCGACGATGTTGATTATGATGGAGATGACGACCGAGATGACGATGCTGGTGGTACTTAGTGGTGACAATGGCAACCATTTTCATGTTGGTGATGGCAGTGGTGATGCTGGTTATGGTGATGATGATGCAGTGGCGATGGCGATGGTCATGATGATCAAGATAATGAGCCTGACAAAGCGGTACTGATGGTACAGGTTGCGTGATGTAGCTACGGTGATCAGTGTGAAGATGATGTCGTTGATGTGGATGGTGGCGGGATGATAGCGATTAGCGACCTAATGATCAAAGGCCGATGCGGGTGCTGCTGATCAGGATGGTGATTGTTGCTGCTGGACGATGAGAGGGCATCTTATCATGATCACCCTGATGCTCATATGACGGTGGGAATGGGGAAGCGCAGGAGCAAGCGTGAAGCTGCGCTCATCATTATGGTGATGATGATGATGATGATTACCAGCGTGAGGAGGGTGATGACGATGCTGATGATGCCGATGCTTGTGAAGGTGCAGAGGTGACGTTTATCATGGAGATGGTGCTGTTGCTGCAGTGGTGCTGGCGGTGACCACGGTGGCGGTGTTGCTGGCGGCAACTTGCATGCTGTCGTTGCGAGAGTAAGGGTGCGGACGGTGGTTGATTATCACCATGATGAGACACCTGAGTCGTTTCGTTTTGCCATGCCGCTGACGTTGGCAAGGATGGCGGTGGCATTACATACTGCAGCACTGGTGCCAATACTGTTTGTGGGTGGTTTCGCTGCAGCTTTCAGGCACTCTTACGGTCATCACTCATGTTGCTACCACGATGATGTCAGCAAGTTCTCCTGGTATTGGCCGCAACAAGCATCATGTCCCAAACCCCCTTAGGGGCCGCGAGCCTGAACGAGAACAGCACAACGGGTTTGGGGTTTCGAGCGAAGGATTCTTTAAGTCCAACATTCAGCATTAGACATTAGACCTCTGCTGCCACTGTTTAGGTGTGACGAGTTGCAGGGCCAAGTGCGAAACCTGTCATGGCCTTGAGAAAGAACTGTTCTGCGTTCAGCGGTGTGTTCAGAGTTGAGGCTTAGGGTCCTGGGGCTTTGGGGCTTAGATGTCATAGGCTTCTGTGGGTTTGTTGCGGTGGGAGTCCTCGTCTGTCCTCACATGCCAGACGCATAGAAAACCCACATATCATCAACCTGGACCCGGACATTCCTCAGCCAACATCCACCCCGCCCTAGTCCGAAACAAAGCCCCCAAACACATGGAGCACCTGGTGGAGCCTCATCGTGAGACTGCCAAAATCTATGTCCTGGAAGTCTTAGTCCTTACCCCTGACAACTTCACGTACACGCAAAGCCCCTTCAACGACTTGGGCGATAGTTCGATGCTGAGTGTCGAGGCCCGATTTGACCTCTCAAGCTTGAGGCCAGAAGCGGATCTCTGAACATCAAGCCCAAGCCCATGTTTTCCATGTTGCACAGGTCTGCTTTCTGAATAACACAGGAAGCAGATTTGCGAATCTGACATTCAGTGTGTGGACAAGCGAACTTCAGCTGATCATAAGTTCTTGAAATCCTTGCGACGGGTATGCTATGCAAGCAGTGCCTAAAGAGCCTAAAGAAAGTGAAGATAGTGAAGCTTGCCGCTCTCCCAGAACTGAGACGGTTCTCGGGAGTAAAAAGTCGGCTTACTACACGAGACCCCTTTAACCCTGAATGCCCGACTCATGAAACCGTGCCTGCCTTCGCGCGAGTGTGCGAGTAAAAGCGCCGGGCTAAATCCTGGACGCCAAGCCCTAAACCCTGTTCCGTGCCGGCCCGCACCTATGGAAACCTCGCCTGGCTTGTCCGAGTTGTCAGAGCGTAAGCCCTGTTCCGGAAACCTTGGGAACCGAAGGTCGGGTGAGCTGCAGAGGGTGACACAAAAGCTCAGCTCTTCCGAAGCTGATCTCAAACGTCACTCGTCGTGGGGTTTTAGGGGTTGGGGTGTTTAGGCTTTTGGGGTTTGGAGCTTTCATTGGTCGAGGAAGGGCTTAGAAAGAGCTTTTTATGGCTTTTGGATTTAGGGTTTTTGAGTTCACAGGTCTGGGTCGGGAGGGATAATTCTCGCTGGGATTTCGGTATGCATCACTTGCCGCTCCTGATGGCGCTGAAGTGGGCTGCAGACATCAGAAAGCAGATGATGCCTGAATTTCCTGAGATAGGCTTGGGATGTTTTGGGTTCCGTCTCACGCGGCATGCCCTACCATGAGTCTGGTCCAGAAGCCCTTGCTCAAATCGTTGCTCGTTGAAGCAAGCAGCTTGCAACAGAAACCCACAAATCTGAAGGCTTAAGGCCTTAACTCCGTGAACGTCCGTGAAGGGTTGAGGGCAAGTTCAGGGTTTCAGCGTAGTACGGGTTCACAAAAGGGTTCGGAGGTGCAATCACAGGCCAAACGTGCTTGACCCCACACCCTTGCTAGAGAACTTGAAGAAAAGCTCGAAAGTTGCTCATCCCTAATCCTCGACCCTAAATTGGCCCGGAAGTTGGCCCATCACCTTAGCGTCCATGCAAAGCCCAAACTCGAAGTATCCCTGTATGATCTGAAACCCGAAATGCCCCATTTCGGAACACACAGGCATGTCCAGAGATACCTGTCGTTGCCGATACATGCCCGGACAGCCCATTGCGGGCGCCGGTCGCGGGGAAGTATGTAAACATTATAATATATATATATACACACACACATATATATATATACACACACATACATACACACATACACATACATATAACGAGTTTCCCCGAAGCTTATTTCGGATCTGAAGCTGCGCACAATAGTTTCGAAGAGCTGCTTCAGACAGGTGCCAGCGTAGATTCACAAGAAGCAGCAGGTCCGAACAGTCCTACCCTGAAGTCCTACACCCGCACACCCTAAACCCCAAGTCCCCGAGCCTAAAACACCAGCACCCATAAACGCTCTTCTTGAGGACGAGCTTCGGACTTCGAGTCGGAGCGGCAGAGCTTCGCCGAGGAGAAAGTGGGTTGGGAGAGCAGGCCCGATTTGGTTGGCACTGCATTGTAATAATCCGATATGTGGGCATGCCTATATGCTCAAACTTAGATATTTTCCTCATATGAGTGTATCCATGTGTGTGTATACACATATATGTATATATATATATACACATAAGGTATGTATGTGTATATATATATACACACACACACACACATATATATATATACATATATATATATATATGATCGCCGGTCCGGGAATAGTATGTTTTTGCATAGATTGAGTTTGATTCCTTTGTGATTTGTAGTTTTTTTGCATGTTACAATAGATCGTATGGTGATGGGAGTGGGGATGGGGAGGCGATTTCACGGTGTTGTGCCTGATGTGGACATTGAATGCCGCTGACAATTGGTCACCGATACCGGTACTGGTATTGTTGATGTTATTCTATTATCTGTTATTCATTACTGCCAATCTGAATGTGAGTTGGGCACTTCTAAACACGAATAGAATGGGAAGTAGTGTAAATAGGAAGCGTGCGTGGGGCTGTGTGATTTTTTTTTTTTGTGCTTCTGTTTGGCTTTTTGTAGGCTTTATTGAAGTGAATGTGGATCGATGCAAACAACGATTCTTTGGTTGCTTGTCGGTTGCTTGTTGCTGGCTTTTTGTATTTTAGTCGCTTTGTATTTGCTTTTTGGTTTGCTTTTTTGTTGCTTCTCTTTTCAATGGGCCAGCCGACAGAGGCACCTGGATTGCTTTTTTTGTTACTTTGTTTGTGCTTTGTTTCCGCTTTTGGCTGTTCCTGTGGATTCCCGGACCGGACAATCCTGGTCTGCCTGTCTATCTAACTGTTTGTCTGTCTGCCTGTCTTTCGTTCTTTCACACCGATTACTGAAGTTAATGCCTATGCAAGTGCCTTTCAACGCGCGTCTTGCTCATATACGAATTCGTGTAGCGCCTTTCAAGCGCATGGTGACTGCTTCGCTGCCCTTGTGTTTGCGCAGGTGTTCATGTACCCTGGTTGTTCTTGGATTGGTGTGGCCGTGTGTATATCTGTTTTGTTGGCTGGTTTCGGTAAGACCCAGCTCTATTTCGGTCATCATGGGAACTCACAGGGGGCTTCCTAGAGAGTGAAATTGGCAGCCAAACTCAGGCAAAGGATCCGTTTAGGAAGGCTGCATGAGCTGGAGCGCGAAAACTGTATACCTGACAGCGTCGAAAAGATGGAAACTTACTCCACAAGTTACGACTCCTCCGCAACCTCATGCCAGCAACGCCATATGCATTGACATGCTCTGAATGCTTCATGAGAAGAATGGGCATAGACTCATAAGCAGGAAACAGAAGACCTCAGCTCCATTTCGTGCCACAGACTCATGTGCTGAGGAATCAGTTTGAATATCCTCAACCCCTAAATCCTGAAGGCCCACATGCGGAAGCTCCACAACTCACAAGACCACAAGTGCTGGCAAACTTGCCAATCATAACAGGCAGCATCTCGGAACAACTGTAAAGAGACGGTACATGCTCAGCACCAAACCTTGAACAAACTTTTCGCAACCACATCGAGCGCCCGGTATGAACCTCATACAACCCATGCAGCAAAACCTACAAGTTTATGCAACCAGGAACCATGCACCCGGAACGAGCACCATAAACTCCGTGCAGCAGACCTCAGACACATGATGTGCTTTCGTCACGCCTTGCAAGACAAGAAAATGCCGGCAGGTACGCGTCTCTTCTTCGTCAGTGTGAGGCTCTCACCACGGAACGCAGCCAGCTGACGTCAGACATCGAGGCAGGTATATCGACTCTGGAGGCTTTTTGGGTTCAGGGTTCAGGTTCGAGTTTAGGGACCTAATTCTTTCCTTTAATGGGCGCGCAGTGTTCCATGCGTTCAAGAGTCACAATGCCATGCGTGCTTCCTGTGTCGCTTTGTTATGGCTTTTAGATGCAACACGACAAGCACCGATTGAATTGGCTGCAGAGGAGCTTACGGAGCATGCCAGCTCCTTGCGTGATGAGGCGCAGCTGCAGCGACAGGAGAGCCCTGCTCAGTCGACCAAGGCTTCTACAATTGAACTACGGAGTGTTTCGGGCAGGTTCAGGACTTCGGACCCTTCCAAGCTCGAAGTGGAGGGAGCTGTCCAAGTAGGGCTTGGGCTTGAAGGTACCTGGTCTGTGCCCACTTGAAAGCGCAATCGGTGCGCCAGAGCTTTGAACCTGAGTTGCGCTGAAGCTGAGCATTGGCTACGGGTTTCAAGATTGCCTGTGCCTATGACTCTTAGTTTGCTGCCAGTGATAGATTCGGCTCGGTTCTTGTTGTTGCCGGCGGTTCCAGCACGGAAGTTGACAGTGAGAGGGAGCCACCACGACTCCTGCTCCGCCCCTTCCCTTTGCCCTGGTCCTTTTCCCCAAAAAATTACTGAGGCTGTTATTGAATGATTGCTACTGCTGCTATAGAAACGAAAGCTGAGCTCGGATGGTCATACCACTACTACGAGGAAGATTATGGGATGCGTCCTCCACCAGATGCCTATGCCTAGCTTTAGAGGAATCGGAAAGAATGGCTCTGCTTGAACGTTCCGCGCGAGGAAATGGAGGAGGCCTACGAGAGTGACTTGGCGGCAAGTCGCAGGCATGAGCCCAGCTGGGAAGACGTCGGCTCCAGGTCGTCGGGCCTCATGTCAGGAGCTTTCTCCATCAAATCGTGCCTGCTGTTCTGTACGATGTCACGAGGCTCGGGGCCAGGATGTATGAATGGGTATGGTATGGGTGGGTTGGTTTATGGTGACCGGGTGTGGGTTGTCAAGACTTCAGCCCAAGGCGTGACCTCTGTCCTGGAGCGAGAGAGGGAGGACGCGAAGAAGGAGGCACGAAGACCAGCAGACAGGCTGTCCAAAGTGTTCGTCTGTCGTCAGACTGAAAACCGTAGAACCTGCGTCCGTTTCTTTGACAGCCGCAGGGTAGATCTCCGGAAGTTATCCGGGGTCTGACTGGACCGCCAGCTTCTGGGAGTCTAAACTCTACACTTCTGTGTGGGCTGATATAAGGTGTGCCATGTGGCTATTACAAGGGTTAGTATGCGGGAAGCGGCTTTAAAGCCCTTAGACCTAGCAGCTGAAACTGCTTGCAGACCAGGCCGAAAGCTCCAAGAGCCAGATCCAGCAGCTCCTTGCGGACCGCATCGGCTCTTACTTTTGTGAGTTTTCTCGGGCCGGCGTCGAGGGGATGGAGTGCATTGGTGCACTCTTCTGGTCATATTGGTCTTGAGCCATAATGTTGCGGAGCAGATGGCTCAAAGCAGCTTTCAAGACCTGCAGCAGATTGGAGAGATTCTTGTAAGACTGCCTTGAACAGCTGCTGTCCTGCAGGACCATGAGGTTCTCTTGCAGGAGAAGCAACAACTAAGCGCGGCCTTTGAAAAAATGAAGATGGACATGGAGCAGGCACCTCGCTTTGCGGCTTCTAGCATCTGATGAGCTGTTGGTTTATAGGGCTAGGCGGGTGTCTGAGGCCAGGTGCGCACGCCGTAGCTTCCTAGGATCTTGGGCTCGCCTGGCCTGATGGAAGCCAAAAACTGTTGATGTTGACAAACGAGGGGTGGTTGCTGCTTGATGCAGCAGGGGGAAAGATCAGGGGCATAAGCATGCTGATTGCAGCCACTTTACAGTTGCTTGTGCTGAGGCAAAGTTAGCGAAAAGTCATGTTGCACATCCTGGTTTTTGCCGTCCTTGGACAGGCGGCGAAACGTCTGCAGGAGGAGCATGCGAGAGCCGTGACGGGGCTTGGGCAGCAGCACCAGCAGGAGCTGGAGGCTGTGAGAGCCGAGATGGCCAGGAGGACGGATGAGCTTCAGACGGAGCAAGAGAAGCTGCGCGAGAGCGAGGGCAAGCTGTTGCAGCAGCAGAAGGATCTGTCCGTGAAGTACTCCCAGCTGGAGGCGCAGCACGAGCAAATGCAGCAGGAGGCCAGTAGCAATCTCCAGGCTCGGGATGCGGCTTTGGAGCGAACAGTCCAGACTGCCCGGGATCAGCAGGTTGAGCTTGAGCGCAAGCTGGAGCGCAGTCGCGCGGACTTCGAGGCCTACGAGGGACAGCTGATGCAGCTGCAGCAGGAACACGGCAGCTTGCGGCAGCAGCATACAGAGCTACAACAAGGCCACGACTCCCTGCAAGCGGAGCACAAGCAACTGCAGACCGACCATGCCGGCGTCGTCCAGGCACGGGAGCAGCTGACCAGCGACGTTGAAGACCTCCGGCGGGAGATGCTGCAGAAGCTGCAAGAAAGGGACGAGCACATCTCCACCACCATCGTGGACCTCAGGGCGGATGCAGAGAAAAGGCTCGAGGCCAAGCAGGGCGAGCTCGATCGCTTGGTGGCAGACTTCGAGCAGGAGCG
>CAJNJA010091574.1:0-19707 GCA_905231915.1 Symbiodinium necroappetens
ACTTTGCTTGGATTGAACAAAGCAAGTACTTTCTCGCGAGTCTAGGTATAGGGTTGGTACGCCAGCGGCCGAACAGAGAGGGGGGGAACGAACACACACACACACACACACAGAGACACACACAGACACACAGACACACAGACACACACACACACACATACATACACATACACACATTCATACGAATGTCCGGCTGCAGCGAGGTCTGCTTCGAAAGGTGCATCCATGCCGATCGGCAAAGCTTCCCTGCAGCCCAGATGCCGTCGTCAAGTGCTGCCGCAGCCTCGGTTTCAGAAGCCAAGCATCCTGAGCCCTCCGTCTTGAGCTCAGAAGGCTGAAACACGCAGACCCCCGCAGCCCAAACCTGTAAGCCGACGATGGTTGGGCTGAATGCTCTTATGCAAACGAAGGGCTTCCCCAGCAAGAACATTCCCTGCAGCGAAAAGAGCTCCTTCAGGAAGTTCAGGGACACCTTGTCTGCGAGCTTCGGGGGCTTTGCAAAGGACTTCGTGTGTCAGTCGAACGCAACAGAAAGTACTTCAGCTGTTTGTGATTCTGTGTGTGTGTGGGGGTGCATGTGCGCATGTGCCCGTGCCTGTGCATGTGCGTGCGGGTTTGTGCGCTTGCTTTTGCTGTTGCGGTGGCGGGTGCATTTTTGGCCGCTGCTGCGGAGGGGTGCTTTTTGCTTGCTGTTCCTGCGATGCTCTTTTGCTGCTGCTGTGCGGGAGCGGTCGCTCACTGAATTTTTCGCTTGCCGGAGCTGCGTCTGCGGAGCACAACAAAAACCGCAAAAACCAAAACACTCATTCCCGGGCTTCACAATATCGACATACCGCGACATCCGACTCGAATGCCCAGCTGCAAGAACAGCGCTCGCAGCCAGCACGATGTACCGGTCACTGGGAACTTTCCTGAGCGTCAGAGTATGTGCTCGACTTGAGGGAAAGCCAGGTCTCTCGAATAGCAACAATCTAGTAACCTAGTAGTACTCTTTCTGTTCGCCGATACACATTGGCAAATCTTGTGGCGAAAAGAGCAGACCGGGCCTATACGTATCGGGCACCAGGACTCAACTTGGTCACTGCCGGGTGTCTCCGGTGTGTCTTGCAGGAAGAGCGTGAGGACCGCAAAGAGCACCCTGAGTTCTTTCCAAAGTCGCAGTCGGAGCTGCCACACACGGGTACAACAGTCAGCGCTCACTCGGCAACAAATCCTTGAACTGCCCGTGCTGCTGCACAGGCTGCGGAGACGGGTCAACCTCCGCAACAACGACGACAAAAGGAAAACACATGGCAGAGCAAATTCATCAAGATCATAGCTGCCTAAAAGACTGACGACTTAGTCACCTATAGTCTCAATCCCCCATTCAGTCGCCTGAACGATACATCCTTGCAGCACCAGGTGACGCAAGGCTCACGCTGATGAAGCTGTCCAGGAGGGCGCCCCGCCAAGCCTTGCCGAGGATTTGAGAAGGACTGCAGGTTCAGCCTGAGGTACAGGGTTGAGGTTTCAGGTCCTTCCTACCTTTGCCTCCAGTCTAGAGTCTAGACTTTGGGATTGCAGGAACGAAGTTCTCCTCTGAAGGGTGAGGATTTGGCAACGAGGCCGGGCGCAGCATGGCGCAGCGTGCCTGGTTCCAGCCCAGGCTGATGATCGCCTGCCGGGTCCAAAACCCAAAAGAAGCCCAACCAACAGTAATGAAGCCTGAACGCCGAAATCCAAATCGTTTTACGTAGTGTGTCGTATTGTTCTGGTCGGGCCACCAAGGTCCGTGCAAGTACATCGTCAGAGCGTGTGGCAAGGTCCTTCATGAATTGCGCCAGTGCTGTCGAAGTGGCATAACTAGAGGGCGAGGATGGATCTGCAGGGTCAACAAGAAACTGCACAAGGTACTCAAGTCTCAGTTTTCCATCGTGCTCTTTGCATATGGGGTCTTCCGCTCGACAAAGACAGGGAAAGCCCGGCGCCTGACAGCCCTCGAAATTGAAGATGTCTTCATTGCTCGAGTGCGCAATGGCCTCGAGAAAAGAGCGAACGGTAGTGCCAGCTTCACATGCTGTTAAGTGCTGTGGGATTTACATAAGCTGGAAAGGTTGCAGTTCCTGCAGAAAGGATTGATGTTTGCAGATTTCGAGGCTTGGTTGAGCGGAGTTTAAGCTACAAGCCTGTAGTCTGTTTACCTTTAGATTACAGGAACGTTCGGCTTGGAGCCCAGGGAGCCAACACCCAATCCCCAGAACGCTGTCGGTAGCCTCTTTCAAGCCTCCCCTTCCTCTTTTGAATGTCCGTCCACTTGACTTGAGACCGCGCGCATACATCA
This sequence comes from Symbiodinium necroappetens, assembly GCA_905231915.1. Taxonomy (NCBI): domain Eukaryota; class Dinophyceae; order Suessiales; family Symbiodiniaceae; genus Symbiodinium; species Symbiodinium necroappetens. The sequence continues at coordinate 2,321 of CAJNJA010091574.1, forward strand.
CGTACTCGTTGTTCAAGACATCCGGCAGCAGGCATTGAAGAACACGAGCCGGGGCGATGAATGTCCTGCCAGGCGATGCTCACTTCTGTCGAACTCGGGATTTCTGTGTTGAACTTGGGATTGCAGGCCGGGGTCGCACGGCACAGTGGAGAAATTGAGAAAGCGTGCAGACAGGACAGTCAAAGCCCTGCGAGGCTTCAATGGCTGCCGTGTTTCAATGGAAGCAGCTGAGCAAGCTACGGGAACTAGTCATCATTCCCATGCCCTCGGCAAATGGGACAATGCCATGACCAGCTGATGCTGCCAAGGAGCCGCGTAAAGATGCTTACTAACCCTAGCCCGGAACCGCGCAACCTCAGTTCACCAAATGTCGACAAGCACACGCGATGGTAATGGTGTTTCGAGGATTACCCCCACTATGACCACTCAACGGAATTGGAGACCCGCCACGAACGTAAGTGCACGGCATGCGAAGCTTGACACGTAAGTAGAACAGGCGACTTGATTACCCACAATTGAACCGGAAATGGTGAAGCCAGGGGCAAGGCTTTTCGTGTTTAATTTAGGTGGAAAGCCTGACAGAATTTGCTCCTTGCTGCCTGGTGCTCATGAGATTGAATCAACGAACCAACGTAGCGCGGAGTTTCGGATCGGGCGTAGATATCTGTATGTTTTGTGCATATACAAAGATACATGCATACACTATTACTATGTGGAATATGTACATCTAACATATATATATATATATGTATTCATATATATATATATGTATATGTTTTTGCTATGTTTTTACATTTATATTTATGCATACCCAAAAAGCTGTATATATACGTATACGTAGAAAGACATGCATACATCACTCTGTACGGTTACGAGAGTCGCTTTGGGTTTCGGGTTTGGGACGTGCGCGGTTTTGGCCCCCAGTGCCTGGCTCTGCTTGCGCTTGCCGTGCGCAAATGCACTAATTTCTATCCATTTGTATTAACAGGCCGGCCCTTCCCATACTGAAAGTAAGCCTCATGAACGATGTGTTTATCTATCTTCTTTCTCGTGTCAATGATTCTATCTATCTACCTATGTATCTATCAATCGATCCTGCTATCCATCCATCCATCTACCTATCTATCTGTGTGCTTGTGCGTTCGCGTATGTGTCTGAATACATGCATACAGGCTCCTGTAGGGATGCATGCCTTGTTCCCTCTTATCGCCTGCAGTGTGGCCTACAGAATGACATCGTCCTATTGTTCGTCAACGAGTCCATCTGTAACGCGGCGGCCGATCTCTTGCAGCAAGAGCCTCGGAGGCAACCATGCTATCTCTAGCTTTGGGGATAGAGTTGTTGAGCGAAATGAACGGAGTGGGAGAAAATGGCTTGGTGCACCATAAACAAATGGAGGGAGGCGGCCAAGATCTTGGACACCAACAACAGTGTCAAAGAAAAAGAGCAGGCAGCATTTAAAGGTACCATACGACAACCGAAGCCAAATTCACAAAAATCCAAAAAGCCTTGTGGGGACCCTGAAACTTTTGGAGTTGTTGTTTTTCCTGTTTTTTGCTTCGCAAACGAACCCATGGTACTTTATTTTCAGTGGAAAACAAACACCTAAGGAATTTTTGGATCTTTTGCAAAAAACAAGAAAGCTTTGGACACGTTTTGATTACTGATAAAGGAATCAATGGAAATTTTTGGGTCTCGTGAAAAGAAATCCATGGTTTCGTTACTCTTTGATGCGAGCCCAAAAGAACAACGACATAAACTTAGGAAAATAAAAAACAAAACATTCCGGGCTGCCCCAAAAGCTTTGCAATCGTGGCTTTTCTCGAGAGCGTCTGCGTCGGGTTCTTCGTCGGAGGGTTTGTCGGTTAATACAGATTTACACTTGAGTGCTTTGGCCGTAAGCACCGCCAAGGTTGACAGCAGCACTATTTACAGACTCTGGCATTGCAAAGCCTTCCCAAGCAACTTCAAGAAGTCACGCATCGACAGCATGTGGCCCTAAACCAATTCAATCCTCTAAAGCTTTTGGCCCCAAAAATATCCCTCAACCCGTTCTTGCAGTCAGACTTCCTGCGGTTTTGACGGGCTATCGTGCCAAATAGTACAGACCAACGAAAATGCACAACACGGCGCGGGACAGAATCCCTGAACCCGAACATCCCTAAACGTCCTCAACCTTAACACACCCATAAACCAACCAAATCTCGAAATTTGGTACTAGAGTTATTTTGACTCCAACCGAGGAAGCCACCAGGGCAGGGTAAGATGAAAGGACAAGAAGGGCGAGGGATCGAATCTGAGAGATCTCCAAGCCCTGAAAGTAAGCCCAGCTTAATCGGGCTTGTTTTGTCATCTTGAGCCAAACATATCAGTAAGGCTGATGTATAAGCTACCTGATCAGATACACTGCTTTACATGGGAAGCCTGGTGTTTTCACAATTCCCCCCTTCTGATTTGTAGCAGCACTGTGGAGTTGATCAGGCTCCGTGTAATTGTGAAATTTGAGGAGGCACCAGCTTTCAGCCTACCATTGATTCCCCGTGCTTTCCTCATCTTTGTGGCGCGAAGCAGCCTAACAGAGAGAGCAGGAGCACTCAAAGAGTCTGTGTCCAAGACTCAAGATATCCTCAAAGCGCAGAGCTCAGCAAAGTGCATTTGATAGTGGCCTAGCCAAGCATCTGAAGGAAGCGACTAAAAGCCAAACCGTCGAAGTCTGGCAAAAGCTGGGTTGCAATGGACATCAAGGCCAATGCATGCTCGCATTTCTGAAGTGGGAGTGCTTGGGTGACAGGATCACCTCTCTGGTCGTCAGTCTTGCAGTTCTGTAGCAGAACGTTTTCGTTCATGTTCACCAGCTCACTGGTGGACGCTACATCGCCCGGTGGGTTGTAGCAAGATGTCGCAAATTGGAGCTGAGTCCCTTCTTCACAATCGCTATACAAGCTTGATTGTCTTCGAAAATGCGGAGATGAATACTTGGTACGAGGGATTACCGTACCTCAAGCACAAGGACAGCATCGTTGAACAGAACTCCACTCGGCGAGACGAACTTTGCCTCGGTGCTACTCCGAGAAACGACCTTCTGACGACGAAAGCTCCAAGATAGCAGAACAAAGCTGGAAGAGCCTTCGAAGGCTAACACGAATCCACGACGTGTCAACACAACCAGCGGAGTCAGAATCACAGTAGAGGGCCAACCGTAATTCGGAAGGAGCATCATGATCAAACGAGCTGAGGAAGGATATAGCCGACAAGCCGATGAACCCGTCTGTCGTTCTTGCTCCATGAGCAGGCGTGACTGGCAAGGGTGGTAAAGGCGACAAGCAGATCAGGACGACTAACCAGAGGATTTTCAAAGGGATGCGAGCAGCGGGCTCAGTCAACTGACCTCGAAAGTCATCATCGGCTGCAGGCAGCGTGCTGATGTCGAGATGTGGTGTTTGCTGGGGCCTGACTGTGAGTGCAGCAACCGTTGCGTAGAGCTGCACGCATCGCTTGGCGAAGTCAACTGACTCGAGAGCCAGCGCTCCTTTTGTTGCCACCAAAACATCGACGAATCTATGACAAAGTCCCAAATTTCTGGTGAGTGGCGCCCGGCTCGACCTGCTCACAGAGGGAGCTATAGCACCAAGGTTGCTGGATGTGTTTCTTGTCGGGAGGGACGAGCTCTGGAGGCAAAAGCACGTACGTCCTGTGTTTTGTCTTGAGCCGTGCTTGTGTGCACGCACGCTCTGCATGTGGGACTCAAGAAGACCGAAAGCAGCAGCAGTGTTCAAGCCCTTCAAGCGACGAAGGAGAAGAAGCAATCAGCTCCTCAACAACAGCTGACATACCCGACTGATCTCCTATGTCATCGACCCCTGAACACTATCCTAGCTTTGAGCCTCCATCGGTCTGGATTGTGACTGAGCTCGGATCCTTTGACAAACAAGATAATCATCAAGATACCGAAGTGAACCGCGCTTGCAGTTCTACTAGCCCATGCAAGAACGTCATGTTGGAAATGATTTCATCTTCAGTCCAAGTTCCTACGCCGACTAAACCATCCTGTTCCTGTTTGATTGCCTCATAGGCACCAGGCTGGCCTGCCCAGTCCTTGCAAGCAAGGACCTGTGAACTAGACCTGGAACCTTAACCTCTTTCATGCCAGCCTCGTGCATGAGCACATCAAGCGGCACAGAAGGCTTGGAATCCTTCTCGCGATGGAGCTGAGGTAAGGGAGAACGCACGGCAGGGCAGGGGCGTGAAATACATCAGCAAATGCAAACATAGACATAAGCAGCACCTTAGACCTTGTGCAAAGTCTAAAGCTTCAGGATAAGGAGCTACTTTGGACCGCAGTGAGCTTGCTTTGTCATGCTTCACATTGAAAGGTCTGAAGTTATCGATGGCACGCTTGCTAGATGACGTGACTTGCCAAGGAGCATCAATCGGAACGCCGGTCAATATGATCATTCCAAGAGCACAACCCCGGAATGAAACTTTCTTCAAGCTGAACTGGTATTCAAAAGCTTCCACTTCAGGGAACGGCCAACACGACGAATCCTGAGGCCCATCAACACTGACTTCACCGCCGTTCATAAGAACAGCCGAGGCAACTTGCAAGACAAGAAACCAAGGAAAGAACGCTGAACTTCCCAGAGCTCGTACCCACAAGCTTTTGTACCCCAACACCATACCCCGGAACAGCCGAAGCCTGGCTGACAAGCTGATCAATGATCTTGGGTCGGAAAGATCAACCTGATCACATGGCACAGTGATGACCCTAACTCCCGATAACGCGCACATTCCAGAGAGGCGAGACATCGGGTGGGACACGATCTCGAAGAGAACAAGTGCACCAGGTTTCTGACACCCGCGAACAGCAACGACTGCGGGCCATCCTCTGCAGCAACTTCGACGGCTCATAGTCAAACCTTGCAATGCATTCCTTGTTTCGCTTACTTTTGTCGTTGTCGCATGCTAAGCATCCTGGAGTCGGGCACAGTTTACGAAACCTGGCATAGGTGATGTAAACCCGTCTGCAGGAGCGGACCTGGGACCTCAACATCACCTTGATCTGCCAAAGACAACAGGGCATGCTCAGCAGCAGAATGGAAAGACCGGATCACCAGATCAAATATGAAGCTCAGACTCTGGAACATTCTCTGTGACGAAGCTTTTCTCGGTCGAAGACAAAAGTTACCGAAAAATAAATACTGCCAGGCTCAAGTCTCCATCCTGCAAACAAACCTGGGGCGGCGTTGTGACCGAATTTGCTCTCATTCGTTCTAGTGCCGATAAAACACAAGCTGCCCAAGAAGCAAGCTGCCAACACGACACCCCCAGTGGCAAAATCCTATCTGTTGCAAGAGTCGTCACCAGGGCACGCAACCCGTAGTGATATGCAACAGGCCACAGCTCAGGACGGATGGAAAACGACACGCGACGCCCTCTTGAAAGGTGCTGATCTCCCGCGCTGACTGAGCATCTTGAGGGAATTGATTGGGAATCGAGGAGGAAGAAATTCAACCCATCTCCTCGGCAGCTGCTTCTTCGAACTCTTCGGCAGCGTCAGAAACGAGGGACGGCTTCCAACGAACTTCGTCAAGGCACGAACAACTGCGCGGCTGGACCGGTCATTCCCAAAGTTCTCTCTCACGCACAACACAACATATGACTTGTCAAGAGCATCGGAGTCGTCTGGCGATCTAAATGCATGAATGTGATCTACAGCAATGACTTCTCCAAACTCAGAAGCTTCAAATGGATCAGGCTCTTCATCAGGATCGCGGAGCTTCCTACGAACACGCCTAGACAGCATGCGAGCCTGATTGCAACATCACAGAAAGGATTCTTTGGGAAGTGGAAGGGCCTATGCTCGAGCGTCATCGCTTGATCCCTCAACTTCCAAAGTTTCTCGGGATCCTTACCCTCATAATCATCATCACGATGAACATAACCCGACACTTCAAGTGAGGCACCGGCGTCATGTCCGTTGGATGGGGCAGCCTCGGCAGGGAGAGCAGGCAAGGGCCTATCACCAGAACCGATCGGGAACCCAAGAGCGCGCAGCTCTTGGTAATGACCTCCGCTGACTTGGGAAGGATTTCTGTGGAGAAAGCACCATCACCAACCTGTCGCCTTTCCAGGGCATGGTAGATGGTAGCATGGACTGTGCTTTTAACTCTAACGCGGACGATGCCCTGGGATCTGGTTCCTTCTCGACGAGACCAAACAACTTGCGAACAGCACTGCAACTAACACTACCACCGCAGCTTAGAATCTGTCTTGCTCTAAACTCGCGAGGCTTTGGACGGCACTTGGAACTCCTGCCGGATCCTCGCTGACGTGACTAGGCGTGACTAGCCTCCCTGAAGGCGTCACTCACCGTACTTGCCGGTTGACATTTGAATCTCACCTGGCTGGTGAAAATGGGAACATGCTCATCAACACGAGTTGCATAGTGACGACAGTCTTCCGGACACTCAATCTTCAGACGAAATGTATCCGAAACGAAGAGCGGTAGACTTCCAGGCAACCATAAGAAGGCTTTCCCAGACTCTACATCAATGCCGGTACTGCGAACTAGAGGGCAACTATCCAACATGAAATGATTTGCAACATCCATGTTGTGGGAATCAACACCAAGAAACTGCTCACCTGACTGAGGACCACCTCCAGCATGAAACGTAACAGGGGAAAGAGAAGCACCCAGGAAATGATCAAAAGCTTGGCGAGGAATCCCTTGATCAGACAACGCTTAGGCCGGGCCTAAGTGACGGCCTGCTGCAGTGTCAGCGGCCCACTCAGCAGAGTATGTAGGACCGGCAAAGATCACTGGAGTGCACAAGCTAGCTGCAACAAGGGCAACCATAGCTTTGGCTACTGTTCCAGGCTTACCTGTAGAGGCTTCTTCGGCTTTGGCTTTCGGCTTAGGCGCGGGAGCTTTATGACTGAACTTGCAATTGATTGTCCCCTGAATGCCATTTGAGAAAACAATGCATGGCGTCTTGGCTTTCTCTGCATCGGTCATTGCCTTGGCCTTGGCCTTAGCCTTTGTTTTGGGCCGGAGCTTCAGGGGCGATGGGAGGAGGAGGAGGAGGGTCAGCTTTGGGAAGTGCAGTCTTCGGCGGCACTGCCGGAGAGGCATTGGACTTTCCGTTTCCTCCATCTACAGCAGGAACAGCTTTGGTCTTAGTTGCAAGGACCTCAAGACTGACTGAGTGTTAATATGCTCACGATCCTGAACAATCAAATCTTGAATCTTATCCCGCAAGTAAGACCACTCCCTTCTGTAAGATGTGGCTCCTGATTCCTGGATGTCTTCAATGACATGCTGAAGCTTGCGAATGCGTTTCACACGATGAAATAGCCATTCACCGGGCTGAGGCGATTGTCAGGCCTTTGTCCAACTGGAATCGCACTGAGAATCTACCAAGACGGATGCAGTTCACAAAGTCCCTCAGGTCTTTGATGGAACCGCCACCCAATTCAATCTGAAACAACGTTGATGCAGTCAACACTGAAACCCGAACACGGTCCAAGTCATAATGCCGAGCACTGACATCACTCGACCCTTGGGCGAATGACCCAGCTGGCCTCTCGATGTATGCTGTAATGTCCTGCTCCAGCTCAGAGGACTTTTTCAAAACACGACCTCCAGACAATTCCCCTGCAACTCATGCGTGGAGCCTAGGGAGAAGTTCCGAATCCTCGAGATCAGCCCTGTCTGCATCAAAGCCCCTGGAAAATCCCAGCAAGCTCGAGGCCTTGAGCCGACGTGTCTAACTTAGACAACTGAGCCTTGAAACCGTTCTTCCATGTTCCCCAGCTGGCTGCATCAGGAGGCACCGGCTCAAGCTTGAGGTGCAAGAGCGCCCGTTGATCAACGACATAGTTTTCCTTCAGTTCCTTCACCACGTCAGCATCACCATCTTCAATGGTCTCACCAGGATCCATTTTGACTGACCTGTTGAACCAACTGCTGAACGACCTTGATAAGTTGGTCCACGCGAGGGTCCGCGACAGGTGATGTAGGCTGTGAGGGAGGAGGATACGAAGACAACGATGGTCGCACTAAGTACCGGCATACAACTTTCGTTCAGGAGGAAGGTCGGAAACATCGAGGTGAACCCAGGAAGCTTCACTAGATCCGGACACCGAAGCCAATGGTGGAACCGAAGACTTAAGCGGCATCGAAAAAGACCCAGAGGTCGAGGCTTCGCAACCGGAAGACTCTGAGGGTTGGGTTGTGGTGCGATGCAGGCAATCTCCTCAGGACCTAGGGGCTCCGCCTCTGATCCAGGCCAAAATGGCCTCCTCAGCCTCAAAGACGGAGGTGAAACTGCGGCCCAGGGTTGGGACTCGACTCTTGCGAACTGCATATGGGATGCAGCAGATCCCGCCCTGGAAAACCCCTCCTCGATGATGTCGGTATCATCGTCAATCGCTGACTAGCGTTGAAAATGCGACGGCAAATATCAAGCTTTCCAGAGCGCCCGGTGCGACACCTCGTGGTGACTACCACGTCAACCTGTTGGCTCCAGAAGACTCAGTAAATGTATTCCTGAGCGTGTCCAAGGCGCAGCTCAATGTCCTGTGACCACCCCGCGATGTGGCAGGGCGTTCAGATTCAGCAGCACGGCGAGTCTTTGAAGGATCTCTTGCACGTCTGCCGAAAGCTCCGGATGATCTCTGACGGGCAAGGAATCTTATGCTGAGTCTTCCGCTGACAAGGCCGTGACGCTGTAAAATACCTGTCTAAGCAAATTGCGAAAGTCAAAGATGACGATCTTGGAGTCGATTTGCTGCGCGTCCGAGGCCTTTATGTTGACTCGTGCAAAGTTAAACGGATTGCAAAGACGCACGTTCTTGGGCAAATCTACCGTGGGCTCTGTAGTCAACGAACCTGACGGCGAAGATGCTGCCGGCGAACGGACCTTCAGGCTTGCCCTTGAATCCATGTGGCGGTCCCGCAGGCTCAACTGGCGCCAACTTAGCTCGCACGACCGGAGATGGTTTCGGAAAAAACTTTGCGGTACTGCTTGGCTTCGGCACTTCGTGAGCAACAATGCTTGGCTTGGTAATCTCCTGAGCAATAGTCCGATACTTAGGAGTCAAAAGATGGCACCGATGCCCTGGCCTTCGGGATGATGGGCACGGGCTCCACGACCACTTCTTCCTCTTCCTCTTCCGAGCTCTCAAACTTCCACCCTGACAAAGTATACAATGGCCTAGAGGTCCCGTCCGCGTGGGCAGCAGGTACCTCGTCCAATGACGAGTGCTCGCAAGGATGGTGTCGCAGGTGATGAACTTGATACGCTTTGTGCTTTCGGGTAGCCGATTCCGGCTCTTATGCCCACTATGCTCCAGTTCAGCACCCAGCTAAGAACCAGAAAACAAGGACGAACACCACGGCTGATAACCAGCTATTCAGACCCCAATCGTTGAAGCCACCAGGGCAGGGCAAGAACAAAGGAAAGGAAGGGCAAGGGACCGAACCCGAAAGATGCCCAATCCCTGAATGAAAGCCTAGCTCAGTTGGGCTTGTTTTCATTTTGAGCCGAACATATCAGTAAGGCTGCTGCTTGAACTGCATCAGATACACTACTTTACATGGTGAGACCTCTTGTTTTCACAACTAACTACTACCCTTGCGAACCCTCGCGTTCAATCGGGACTGGGAGCAGCGATCCGCTTTGGTCTCCTCGGCCAGCTGCGTGTTGGCAGTATGGGTGCGGGACCTGCGCCGAGATGCTCGAGGCTTCCGGGTTACGGCATCTGGTTTTTAAGTTTATAAGGGTTTCGGCTTGGAGGAACGCAAGCGTTGGGCTTGTACGTGGTATGCTAACACCTGGCCAAGACGCATCGCTCAACAACCACGCCAAGCAAATCAGAAAGGGTTCGAGGTAGTGCTCAGCCACCACACCCCCGTGCTCCACTACACGCCCAAGCTGATGTGCATTTACCACACAAACGCAAACACGACGACAGACAGAAAGACAGGCAGGCAGGCTGGCTGACTGACTGACTGAATGCATGATTGACTGGCTGCATACTCTCGCTATCTCTCTCTTTTCTTTCGGCAGGGTTAGCGCTATCTTTCTTTCGTTAGGGCTATGGACTAGGGGAGCTCCCCTGGTTAGTGCTATCTCTCTCTCTCTCTCTCTGTCTCCTTCTTGCTTTCTTTCTTTCTCTGGGGCCTTCGGGTCCCGTCACACAACCCCTCCCCTTTCGGGGTGCCCCCTGTTGGGGTTTTAGGTGCGGTCAATCACAAAGATAAAGAAAGGACAACATGCCACGTACTTCGTAGCTCGCCTGAGAGGTGAGGCCTCAACACCACTTGTTTCTCTGCAACCAGAGATGCTCAACACACCAATCAACTCATTAACCTACCATGCACTGGGGGTCGTGACGGAATTGACACGGTCAAACCATGTCAAAGCACAACGGTGGCTGCGCCCGAAAAACTTGGTTTTGCCTGTAGCTAACCGGCGACTGAGTCGGTTCCACAGGATTCCGGAATTGTGCTATGATTTACCTGGAGGAGGGGAAACACCAGCTTGCAGCACTTGCGACTGCAGGGAAACGACTACCTTGTCTGCTACGCCGCGGTCTCCAAACTGATCTCCGGCCAATCAACATGACCGGCACGTAGGAAAGAAAAGTTGGTACAGAAGAGTTACGGAGTCTACCTCGCACCCTCAGCCGCCAATAAACAAACATCATGTTTCAACTCGACCCTGCCCGCTCTCTCTCTCTCTCTCTCTCTCTCTCTCTCTTGCTTGCTTGCTTGCTTCTGAGGGTATGGGGACTGGGTGTCCTGGCCCTCTCTCTCTCTCTCTCTGTGTCTCTCTGATGCATCGAAACATTTGCCAGCGCATCCGAGGCTCCAAAGGCTGTTCCGCTGGTTCGTATCCTTGGCTCCGTCACGTCTAGGCGCACGTGTGCGTTTTTCGGGACCTCGGATTGAAAGGTTGGGCAGTTGTGGAGTTTCGGGCCTCCAAATTTAAGCAGCTCTTCGCAGATCTTCACAGGAATGAAGTGCACCTCATCGGTACCAGGCATCTTAACTTGAGCCGGCAATTGGAGCATCTCGGGTTCAGGAGTGCAGATCTCACGAGTCAGGGCATCAGCTGGGACAAGTTGAGCAGAATTCCAGCCTCAAGCTGGGTACCACCTTCAATCAGGGGACCAACCGATGCAGATCATCAAGCCCAAACCCACGCCGGAGCACACCCACACGTGTGCTCTGATCGAGTTCGTAGTCACCCAAACACTTCGTAAACCCAAGACAGCAGCGACACTCAACCCAACAACTACAAAACCTTTGGGTGCTGTGCAATCCGTGCATGCCTAGATTCCATGATAACCGGAATCCCTCGGTTTTTTACCTCCGTCTTGGAGCCTACATCAGTTCAAAAGTGTGGCATACTCCTGCAAAGCAAGCTAGGTTTCGGGGGTCTCCGGTTTAAACACCAAGTGGCCATTTGTGCCAAGACCTTTCTGGCCTCAAAGGTGTGGTTGTGGTCGTCGAAATCGTAGTTCTCCACCTCGCACTCAAATTCTGCCTTCACGCAGAAAAAGCCGGTTGGAGCAGTTCGCCTGCCTCGTCCTCCTGTGGATCCGTATTCCGCGAGCAGGAAGACACCTAGGGCGTGACGACATGAGAAAAGAGTCTGTCATCTTCTGCTGCCAGCTTCAAGTAGTTTCGTCGGGCAGGTACTTCTGGGGGTTGCTGGTCGAGTCTCATGGCTTCTGAAGGCTTGTCCTCGTAGTTGTATACAATTTTAGGATGATCTTCAGTAGGGTGAAGGGCGTTTTTAGTGTGTTTAGCCGGAGTCTCGGTGATTGCCTTCCCAATGTCGAGCAGAATTAAGGAATATTTTGGACACCCTCAGCAAATGACATGCAACCGCAGCCCAACATAACACCCTACACCCTCCAAGCTCAAAACTTGGGCTCACGCCCCGAAACCTCCAAGTCCGTTCAATCACCCGAAGCCCTTGGCTCTGAGCGATACACAACTTTTTCCTGAGCCCCGACTGTGATTAGGCCGACTAAGCCTGATATAAACACTGAGCGTACTACCATGCAGTCTAGTTTCGGTGCTTTAGGATTTGGGCAAGGTTTGAGGTCTACGGCCCGGAAGCCGGGCCTCAATGCCCAGTCCACGCAAGAGATCAAAGCCATCGGCGCCTGTCCACTGACTTATGGCTCGTTTCTCAAGATGCAGGCACTTCCAATCGAGGTGCCTTTACGCGCATGCAAGCTAAAGGGTAGCATGTAGATTGTAGATTGTTGCGGTGGACTGGAAGGGACCATGATCTGGAACAACACCTAACAGAGGACTTCTAGCGGCATCTGTGCTGAGGGCTTCGGATTTGAGGTAGCTTCGAGCTGCAGTTACGCGGTTGGAAGGTTCGAGGTTTCAGCCATCGGCTTGGATTGGGAACCCGAGTCCTGGGAACATGAACACTTTGGCGGCCCTGGCGGCGAAGCTTGTACGTTGTCATGCTCTGCGCTTGCAAGGTTACTTCTTGCTTTTCGTCCAAAGCACAACCTCCCTTCCTGCGCTCCGCCTTTTGTCTGTTTGGACTGAAAGCCAACCCCCATCTTTTTCCAGCAGGCTGTGCAAGGTAGGGTCTTCATGGGTCTTCGAACCCCCGAGCGGCAAGGAAAACCGCAAAACGAGCGAAAGCAGCAGACGCAGTAAGCACCTCCTTAGCAGCATGTTCACGTGTAGAAGGGAAGCACAAGCCGCGTGACCGAAGACCGGCCCAAGGCTCCGGCCGAGCTTCCGGCGATTCTCGAAGTAGGCCTCAAAGTCCTGCAGAAAAATGCGCCTACGCAGCCGAGGTGTCTGGAGATGGACGAAGGATGAAGGATGTCAGGCCAGGGAATCAAAGTGAGGAGTGTCTATGGTCTACACATGTGCCAAAGCACGTGCCAAGTCACAGGGTCGAAACCCACGCTGCACTGTATTGGTCCAGTTCTAGGGTTTCAAGAACATGATGCCGTCGAGTCGAGCTCAGGTTTGGTTCCACGCGTCGCCCAGGCATACTATGTTGGGACAAATGATAACTGCCGTGCCCTGAGGGTGGCGGTGTAGGGGCGGAGTGGCGACTGTGATCCCGGAACATGCAGTGCATGCTCATCCCGGCTGCCGGTAGGGCGCGCATGCGATTAAAGTGCAAATGCCGCATGCCGAGCAACCTCTTGGGTTCATGTGGCTTCGGAGCTAGCGATGGATAGACACCACTCCCTCCGCCTTGCTTTGTTAGAGGTGCGATGAATCTTCAGGCTCACAAAATGATGCCTACTCAAGTGGCCAACCGTCGAAGAAGGGGGGTTCGGGACTTCTCAGAAAGCCAAGCCGGTTTTTGGCATTGACCCGGCATGGTTCGGGCTCACAGCGTTTGTGGGCAGAGCGGTTTTTATGATGTTGGATTTGCAGGGGCCTCAAAGCTTTGCACTGCACACTTGGTGATTCCTTTTCCGAATTTCCATTTCTGTTAATGGAACGGCAAGGATATGCCAAGCCGCTAATTTGAAAGTAGCTTGGGCACTGGATGACCGCTTTGGGATGCCGAAGCATGTAAAGGTATAGTATAGTCACATCTTCAATCCGATCTGTGGTAAGCCCTTTCATTCCCAAGGGTAATGCAAAATCTGGCCAGCAGTTCGGTCCTCGTAAGAAATCCCCTCCTCGACGTTGATGTGTGAGGAGTTGCCGAAATGGGCCATGTTCGCCTGCATCGACACGTCGTGGGACTGGACTGCGCAAGGCAACAGACACTGATAGCTTGCACGAGATCGGCTTGGGGTCATTCGCCAGTTGCAGACACAGCAAGAGACCTCGCCAACAAGCTCTCCGGTCTGCATCCGCATCCCCTACAGTAGGCGATTAATTCCGATCTGCGCTGGGAGGGCAGGGCCAAGAACAGCCCCCAAACAAAAAATAGGGGTGTGCGCCGCGTTGGATGGGAGTTTGCATTCCCCCTGGGTCCTCGATGGCCGCAGACCCTTGATGGGGTCTGAAATCTGTCAATCACTTTGACAGTGCGGCTAATGCAATGTCAATCGCAGATGGTTTTCTGGCGCGCTGGGCCCTCAGACCTTACCCTTACGAGTACACTTGACTGAAAGCCTACCGCTCCCGTTTGTAGAGAATGGGCCCGCGCACGTGCAAGAAGTCATGGCCACTTGAAGATTTGGGGTTGGGAGCTTGAATATTCTGTCACATACTTGTTGCACAAGCTTTGAGTCAATTGACGACAAGTGGGAGTTCTGGTAAGGCACCGGCATCCTGGCGCTGGTAGTCGTAGTCGAAGTACTTCCTGGCAGCGTTTTCCTACACATCTCCGTCAGCGGCACCTGAAAAAACCATTGTCTTACATTCCAAGGTCCTAAACCCAAAGCCGACTGAACCCCCCAAAGCTTACAAACAATCTGTCCTTAGACTTTGGATGAGATTTTCTGGCCCGGGCTCAGCCTTCTGAATCACCTCGCAAGGCTTGAAAGCGTAAGACCATTGCGACCCTTCCGAACCTTCCCAGTGCCGCATCGGAAGCCAAACGCGAAGCCCTGAAGCCTCTGAGGCTACCAAGCTTCAACGACCGGCTCTGAAAGATGGCATTGAGGATGTAGGCCTGAGACTTCGGATGGGGCCTGGGGGAGACCACAAACTGTTCAGGCGCAGCACCGCCCACCGTGCTGCAGTGTCAATGGCACTCTGGAGGCACATCAGCAGTCAATGCGTGGGTTAACCACACTGAAGCCGAAAAAAAAGTTCACAGGACACCTTGAATAGGCCCATGAGCTCCTATCACTGCTGGAGTGCATGTACCGTCATAGCAAAAACGGTCGTTCAACTCACTCCCGTGGTATTGAAATTCTAGGATCAAGATCGTGCCCCTTTGTCCACTGAAAGTCTGCTCCTCGCCTCCTTCGACACACAGCTGGGCAAAGCCAAATTACGTAAACCACTCGCTGACATACCGAAGAATTTGAGGCTTCTGGTTGATGGCTGATAGTTCCTTCGAGTGGAGGCTAAGAAGTAGGGCAACCCTCCATGTGCCCTTGGGCGTGTGGCTGGCGCGGTGCCAGGGGTGCGCAAGAACATGCCCAACCACTCCTTGGATGACTTCCCGGGCTCCAGAGCTTGAAGCTTGGAAGCAGCCTCAAGCTTAGGCACTGTAAGTTATGCACTTCGGTTGCGTATGTATTCCAGAAAAGCACGTTAGTAAACGTCGGACTCTGCAGCTACAGCAGTCTACGGTGGTGCATGTAGGTTTAGAAGGCCAAGGAGTTGTAGCTTCGGGCAATGGCTTTCAAGGCTAGAGCATCTCAAAACAATACTGGATTTGATGTCGATTGTCGCGCAGCGTTGAGGAATTGATGGTTTGATGTTCGGGGTTTGATGCGCCAGGTGCCGGAACGGAGCTTGCTCCTCTTGCAGTTTTCGGAGTTTGGACAGTTTGGATACCTTTATAAGATCGACGAGTTTGGGAGCTATATAGACTTCGGAGTTTCGGAGTTGCGGGTGTTGCCAGCGCTTTTCAGTCGCAGATTCTGCTGAACGAAGACTTGCAAATGAGCAAACAGGAAGAAACAACCCCGTGTAAACACAAGAGTCGGTCATTAGGGAAGCTTGTAGATGGCAGCAGATGTGAATGTTTCTTGCTGTTGAACCTGTGGCCGCCACATGTGCGCGACCCTCCCATATATCTCCTAAACCTCAAAGCCCCTGCAGTGCCAGGCCCGTCGTCTTCCAGACCCGCAAGCCGGGGGTGTGCATGTGTGTGTGTGAGCCCCGCTTGGACTCAACGACATGGATGCAAAACTCAGGCCATAGGGCCATAGGGGCGGGCACTGCACTTCGTCAGATGCAGTGACAATTTCAAACCACCACGGACAGTCAACAATGCAATCAAAAAACCACAGCCTCGGTGCTCCGTCTCAGCGGATACCTAGCCCACACCTTTGAAGCAAGCGGCCACCGGTTGCAGGCATCCTTTGACGGCCTGAAACCAGCTGGAGGCTCAGAGTACCGGAGGGCCACCAGTTGGAGCGGTTGGGCAACGTCATCATGATTTAAACGGCAACCCCGACTCGCCTTTGCTTTATGCTGTCGTGCACGATAGTAATTTGGACTCAGCCAAACTGAGGTCCCAGGTTTACTGGTTTTGGGCTGAGGGTCTTAGCACTCTCACCCGGGTTGGAGGGGTCTCAGAGACAACCCGGCTTACTCTCGACTTCCCTCCAACTTATGGTCATGAGCAGTCCAAGCCAAGGCTTTGCTTGGGGCAGTTCCTTCCCCTGCAGGGCTGCCTGAGGGATGTTGGGCTCAACGCCAAAGCCAAGTAATTGAATAAGAAGTTTACAGTATTCTGGATGATCAAGAAGGCCCCAGATTTCCCTAGACGACTCATCCTGGCCTCAGCTTGAATTACAGACATGAACCTCAGCCAGCTGACTCACAAGTCCGCTAAACCAACATAGTTTGACCGGAAACCAATCCCTAACCAAAGACCCGCTAGATCCAAGAGTCCTGAGGTGCAAATTTCCAGGAGCCTCGCGCGAAGCCTGCGTGAGACCCTCTGCCACTGCAGAGATTGTGACCTGCGCTGGGATTGAAGAGCACAGGACATGGACACTCGGTTGCTGAGACTGCAAGAACATGGGGTTAGGGTTGGTGCTGGACGCTTGGGACGACTATGAGGCTGATTTGGACCCTCGAACACACTTTCGTGAAACATCACATGCCTTTTGAGGACCTAGGCCTTGCCAGGCCTTCCAAAGCAGATGTTTTCAAAGGAGCCCAGTAATTGACGCCAAGTCCGAAACCAGGCCTTTAATCGAAGCAGGAAATTCAACAGGTTTGCTTGTGATCGCGACCAGCCACACGAACCCAGGGCAGGCATCCCACCACACAGAGACGCACGTGGATTATGCTCAGGCAATCCCGCTAACAGCACTTCTGAGTCTGCGCATGCCTCTGACTTTTGTGCCCCGCGATGTCTGCAGTCAGGTCGGAGAAACCCAGAGAGCAACCGTCGCTACCCGGGCCCCTACACGTGGTATGGAACCAACCAGGGTTTACTTTGGGGCTTAGGATTGGGGGTTTAGAGTTAAAGGCCCAAGGATTATTCCAGATTCCTAAGCCGCAGTTACCGGGAGAGAGCCTAAGTAGCCGAACTCGGTCTTGGGCTTTAAGTGCGGCAAAGGAAGCATATTCCCCAGGCCCTCGGGTGTAGAGGGTTGAAACTTCATCGCACAATAACTTTGCACACACATACACACACACACATATATATATACATATATACATATATATATATATATGGGTAATGTTATATCCCCCCCCCCTGCATTTCCTGGCTTCGCACAACAAGTCACACATT